>OZ035833.1:766098-896098 GCA_964034765.1 Knipowitschia caucasica
AGTTGGTCAGGACAACCAGAGCTGGAAGATTTTACCTATTATAAAGGAGATAACAAACAACTTCACACACGAAACACCCCAAAATATCTAAATCTATACATTACATTGGCACATGGCAGTTTCACAAGGTTCACCAATAACTCGATCTCAACAGATTATAGAGGATTTTGACAGTCCAAAGTGGGTTACCGAAATGGGGCTTTGGACTAAACACATTAATAAATATGATAACATAAACATGCAATTCCATTTACAAATCAGAGACTATGTACTTTGTCTTATAATGGTTTAAAATGTTGAATAATATTGTGTGTAGAAAATACTGTATTTGAATAGGGAGTCAGTTTGCTGGAGAAGTATGGTAACTTGAGCACTATCCTCTCCTCCTTTCTACTTTATCTACTTTATCTGTTTAGCACTTTTAGGATTCTGACTAGTTTGTCAGACCAAGTATCAAGGTTGATTGATACTGTATGAAACAAGTATCAAGGGTTACTGCCGACGCTACCACAAGGGGAGGGGTAGATTTTAATATTACCGTCTCCAATCCCAACCATGTTATTTCACTTAATGAATGACAAAACGTATTCATGGGCAATACTTGTGTTTTAAAAGGCAAATAAATAAGGGATGAGGATTACATTTTTGTTTGTCAAACTGGATGGATTAAAAAACCAATCCAGGTCTGTTTTTTCCCCTAAAGAAAGTCTGTTTTAAAGGGGTTACAATACATGATAATCCTCATTTATCATAAATACACATCAAACAATATCAATGTCTTTTAGGTAACACTTTATAATACTGTTTTCTTATAAATCATTGACTGCTAGTTAATAAAACATTAACGTGTGTCTTATCTACATTAAAAAATAATCACTTTAACATTAACGACTCATTGACAAGTGTTATTTGTAACTGTTTTGGAAATCATTACTTACTAAAGAACAAATAATCTTGGAATCATTAAGACATGTTTTATTTAAGTTTATAATCATTTATGAATGATTAACACATGATTTACTAATTGTTACTAGTTCATTATCAAATGTTGATTATTCACATGTAAACATTATAATAACCATGTGCTACTCATGAGCTAATTATTAACAACTCATTTATGAATTCATATATAAATACCTAATGATTGTTAAATCATTAAGAATGTTGAAATTCACATCTAATACTCATTACCTAAGTGTTTCCAGCTAATGAACAATGATTAGGTGATATGTTAAATATTCATCAACATCAAAATAAAAGTCAAGACAAACAACACTTATGAATCCCTCAAGAAATGTGGAAGTTGGGCTCATGGCATGGATTAGTCCAATGTGCTGGATTAATTTAGTTATTGTGAATACTCTGCGGGAACATTTCCAACAATGGTATGGCATCAATAAAGTAGATTTATTTTTGCGGTTCACAATTATTGGCAAAGGTTGGTCCCCCTCCAGTGATATGTATCTTTGGAGGAAGTGTTCTTGAGGCAGTGTGGATACTGAATGTTAAAATGAAGTATGTGCAGAATGCAGCGATGACTACATCTTCAACGACGGAACAACGGCACACCTCAACGCTGTCCACTTTTGGGACTCTGGCGGTGAACGCCTTTTTCCAGTCTCCGAGCGGCTGAATAGTAGGATACAGATGTTTTGGGTAATCCTGTAAATTAAAATGACAACATTGAAGTTATATAATATATGATTTTGTGACTAATTCATTTATACATTCTGCTTATTCTGCTCATCTTCACACTTGAAACTTAAGTCCAGGTGACAGAAATCTTTTTAAATGTAAGTAAGTATAGTTAAAACGTACTACATACCTCTCCAAGAGTAATGAAATGATCGATCTTATCAGCATGAAAATGGTAGTTGCTCGCAGATCAATATCTGTGGAAATAGAAATGGTATTTTAATACATACATTACATTAACAATGACAAAGCTCGTATCAGAGCTTTCTGTTGGTGAAAGTGCTCCTTCTATTCAGAGTTTAAAAAATAATAGTTCATTTTCGTGTTGAGAGAACAATTTTCTTTCTGTTTCAGTGCAAAAGGATATTGTTGAGAATGTTAACTTATTTGTTTTTTTTCAAGGCGAACTATGATGCTGATTTTAACGGTTTTAATCCCTGAAATCCACAAGTTGGCTAAAGTGTTCCAGTAAGATTTTGTTTTTTCTTCAAGACAAATTAAAAGAGTATATATTTTATTGAAATCATTTCCCGTAATCCTGTTAGATCACTGATGGCACTTAATCTTCTTTCTTTAAAGGAATAGGCCACAGTGTTTACATACTGACACATGTTCTTACCTTAGACTGATATGTACCTGTCTGGTCTGTGTCCGTGTGCTCTGTCATGCAAACGCAGCACAAACACAGCCTCTTCCACAGACTGTATAGTTCCAAATCAGCTCCCGTTAGAAGCTCCCAAACTCTTCCACGTGTTCCCTTTAAATACAGTTACGTGACGTGTTACACTACCAAGTATAGTAACACAGAAATGTAACATGTCCATTTTCTCAGCGGATAAAAGAGGAACTATATTGTGAGGCGTAATAATACAGACTTCTGTCCCGCTCACTTCCGTCAATAGAGGTTTTGCACCACCATGTGACCTACATAGCAACCGTCACTAAGCGGCCATGTTAGATGGCAGGTATGAAACTTTTTACAGTCAGATTCAACACAGTGGCCGAGAGCGCACCTTTACTTAGACCGAGGGGAAAGTTTTGCTGTGTCTTTAATTGTGGTAAACGCTCAGAGCGAGACAAAGATGTCTATTTTTTAGAAATACCGGCCGTAATTTGCCATCAAAGAAAAGAAGATCGAAAAAACGAAGGCAGCAACGGTTCGCAAGCTAGCATTTGTGACGATGCAGTTCAAAACAGGGAAATCAATAACGTGTTTGTCTGTTCTTGTCATTTTAACCTAAGTTAGTTGTTCTAATAAAAACATTGCGTTTGAGTAAAAAGTCTGTCAGTGACGTGCGGTTATATCTATGTTATAGGTTGATATTTTGTAATGGACCAAATACTTATTTTCCACCATAATTTACAAATAAATTCTTTAAAAATCCTACAATGTGAATTCCTAGATTTTTTTTTCACATTCTGTCTCTCACAGTTGAAGTGAACCTATGATGAACATTACAGACCTCTGTCATTATTTTAAGTGGGAGAACTTGCACAATCGGTGGCTGACTAAATACTTTTTTGCCCCACTGTACATGTATATGTAATAAAAGGAGAAAAACAGTCTGAAGTTGTGCATTCAAAAATAATATAAACATGTAACAATGTTCAGTTTGATAAGTGACTTGCTTGATATATATTGTTTATTTTTTGTTTTCTTAACAATTAAGATGGTATGTTATTATCCAGTGTAATCCAAGTATGAGTCTCTCCCTCGACTCTCCCAACAAAAACCCGCCCCCCCCTCTCAGAAAATAGTTCCGACGTCCATGCCTTAACCATCTTACTCAGACCACCTTAACCCTAACCTTAACCATCTTACTCAGACCCACCTTAACCCTAACCTTAACCATCTTACTCAGACCACCTTAACCCTAACCTTAACCATCTTACTCAGACCACCTTAACACTAACCTTAACCATCTTACTCAGACCACCTTAACCCTAACCTTAACCATCTTACTCAGACCACCTTAACCCTAACCTTAACCATCTTACTCAGACCACCTTAACCCTAACCTTAACCATCTTACTCAGACCACCTTAACCCTAACCTTAACCATCTTACTCAGACCACCTTAACCCTAACCTTAACCATCTTACTCAGACCACCTTAACCCTAACCTTAACCATCTTACTCAGACCACCTTAACACTAACCTTAACCATCTTACTCAGACCACCTTAACCCTAACCTTAACCATCTTACTCAGACCACCTTAACCCTAACCTTAACCATCTTACTCAGACCACCTTAACCCTAACCTTAACCATCTTACTCAGACCACCTTAACCCTAACCTTAACCATCTTACTCAGACCACCTTAACCCTAACCTTAACCATCTTACTCAGACCACCTTAACCCTAACCTTAACCATCTTACTCAGACCCACCTTAACCCTAACCTTAACCATCTTACTCAGACCACCTTAACCCTAACCTTAACCATCTTACTCAGACCACCTTAACCCTAACCTTAACCATCTTACTCAGACCACCTTAACCCTAACCATCTTACTCAGACCACCTTAACCCTAACCTTAACCATCTTACTCAGACCACCTTAACCCTAACCTTAACCATCTTACTCAGACCACCTTAACCCTAACCTTAACCATCTTACTCAGACCACCTTAACCCTAACCTTAACCATCTTACTCAGACCACCTTAACCCTAACCTTAACCATCTTACTCAGACCACCTTAACCCTAACCTTAACCATCTTACTCAGACCACCTTAACCCTAACCTTAACCATCTTACTCAGACCACCTTAACCCTAACCTTAACCATCTTACTCAGACCCACCTTAACCCTAACCTTAACCATCTTACTCAGACCACCTTAACCCTAACCTTAACCATCTTACTCAGACCACCTTAACCCTAACCTTAACCATCTTACTCAGACCACCTTAACCCTAACCTTAACCATCTTACTCAGACCACCTTAACCCTAACCTTAACTATCTTACTCAGACCACCTTAACCCTAACCTTAACCATCTTACTCAGACCACCTTAACCCTAACCATCTTACTCAGACCACCTTAACCTTAACCATCTTACTCAGACCACCTTAACCCTAACCTTAACCATCTTACTCAGACCACCTTAACCCTAACCTTAACCATCTTACTCAGACCACCTTAACCCTAACCTTAACCATCTTACTCAGACCACCTTAACCCTAACCTTAACCATCTTACTCAGACCACCTTAACCCTAACCTTAACCATCTTACTCAGACCACCTTAACCCTAACCTTAACCATCTTACTCAGACCCACCTTAACCCTAACCTTAACCATCTTACTCAGACCACCTTAACCCTAACCTTAACCATCTTACTCAGACCACCTTAACCCTAACCTTAACCACCTTACTCAGACCCACCTTAACCCTAACCTTAACCATCTTACTCAGACCACCTTAACCCTAACCTTAACCATCTTACTCAGACCACCTTAACCCTAACCTTAACCACCTTACTCAGACCCACCTTAACCCTAACCTTAACCATCTTACTCAGACCACCTTAACCCTAACCTTAACCATCTTACTCAGACCACCTTAACCCTAACCTTAACCATCTTACTCAGACCACCTTAACCCTAACCTTAACCATCTTACTCAGACCACCTTAACCCTAACCTTAACCATCTTACTCAGACCACCTTAACACTAACCTTAACCATCTTACTCAGACCACCTTAACCCTAACCTTAACCATCTTACTCAGACCACCTTAACCCTAACCTTAACCATCTTACTCAGACCACCTTAACCCTAACCTTAACCATCTTACTCAGACCACCTTAACCCTAACCTTAACCATCTTACTCAGACGCCTAAAACTTAACCAGTCACCATTTAAGGACCTATTAGTCAAAAAATAATTCCAAAGTAGGATTGTTACTTTTGGCTTCGTCCCGATTCCGTTTATGATCTAGTGCCGACCCCAACAGGTGAAACACATCAGGGCGGGGCAGGAAGTAAAACTGAAATGAAACCACAGAGAATAAATGTCAGATTCAGACTATTTATCCCATCAGGGACAATTCATTTGAGCAGCACATAAAAAAATAAGATAAACAATAAATAACATAAAAACACAGGAAATGAGTGGTATGACATGAAGTGGAGCCCAATAATACAACATTATACAACCATACAGCTCAAACATCAAAGTCCACATCACCAAGCTACAGAGAGGTCAGCAGTCTGATAGTTGGGACTAAAGATTTTTAATGACGATTGGTTTTACGTTATGGTGCAACACAACGTCCTCCTGATGGAAGAAAAGTAAACTTATCCTTCAGAACATGATCCGTGGACATTATGATGCGAGCCTTTCTCACCATCTGCGGGTTACAGAGACCAGCGAGAGAGACCAGCGAGAGACCAGCGAGAGACCAGAGAGAGACCAGAGAGAGACCAGAGAGGGACCAGAGAGAGACCAGAGAGAGACCAGAGAGAGACCAGCGAGAGACCAGCGAGAGATCAGCGAGAGACCAGCGAGAGACCAGCGAGAGACCAGCGAGAGACCAGCGAGAGACCAGCGAGAGACCAGCGAGAGACCAGCGAGAGACCAGAGAGAGACCAGCGAGAGACCAGCGAGAGATCAGCGAGAGACCAGCGAGAGACCAGCGAGAGACCAGCGAGAGACCAGCGAGAGACCAGCGAGAGACCAGCGAGAGACCAGCGAGAGACCAGCGAGAGACCACAGAGACCAGCAAGTTACAGAGAGCTAACAGTTGTCCAACTCCTATGACTTTTGAACAGATATGCACAATTCTATCAAGACTATTTTGATAGAATCCTATGACATTATTTCAGACTATGAAGCCATGGACAGTTCTATTCTGCATTTTAAAACAAAAAATGTTTTGATTCAAATTCAGAATAAAAAAATCCTTCGATGTCGGCTCTTCCTGTCATTGTGAAGCAGAATTCAGAGCGTTGGATTGTTCACCCACTAATAGAGAACGTGAGCTGGGTTTAGACCGTCGTGAGACAGGTTAGTTTTACCGACTGATGATGTGTTGTTGCAATAGTAATCCTGCTATGTCAAAATAAAACCAAATACAGAAATATAATTCACGCCATGACACTCACTTTCAAATACTGCACACAGGAAATGGTTTCAAACTTATTTTTATTTAAAGGTCCCATGTTTTGCTCTTCATTTTCCACAGACCATGCTAAGCACATGTGTGATGTCAGTGATATACAACTCAAGATTATAGCCATTTCTTGCTTAGGGGTGATGTCGACTCAATTGAAACTGCTGGATCAGAGCACCTTTGCCTGTGAGCCCGCCTCCCCTCACCTGCCTCATGCTGACTGACTTACCTAACAAAGCGTTTTTGCGGGTCATTTCAGACCTGAGAATAATCTTTTTTTCCAACAATGGCAATCTGTCACATAGAGCCTGAGGTCCTCAATCCAGAACCCTAACTATTTAGTTAACAGAAGTATACGGACAGTTAGTTGCATTGTCCTTACAGATTTAGGATCCTCGTTAGTATCTTTTATCATGGGAATAACACAGGTTTCCAGATCAGCTTTTGAGTCAGTCAGATTCATGGTACCCGTAATAATCAAATAGAATGCTGTTTAAAGCATTAAAAAAAAGCTAAATATGGTACCTTTAAGTATTATGATTGGTACTAACCGGTTTTGATATCGTTTAAAGGAGAAATATTATGTTTCTCTATTAAATTTATGTGAATGCTGATTCTACCAACAGTTTCTTTGGATAAAAGCACACAATCAGGCAAAGGTTTAGTTTTAACTTGTGTGAAGCAAGGAGAAGATGGCGGCTGCAGCTGGAGCATGTATGTCCTACTCAGCACCAGATCATCTCCTGCTGAAGCTTGGTTTAGCTTGGTTAAATTAGTTGTTTGATGGTCAACATGAACTCAAATAATGCATCACATGCGTCTCATAAAACAATTTCCAAAGACCAATGGTTACAGTAAACATTGGTTGGTTCAGCCCAGCAGGTTAAACCGGAATGTCAGCGTGCAAGCTCGTCATTGAACTCATTTGAACTATTGTTTGTTGCTCGAGTTGGTCAGGACAACCAGAGCTGGAAGATTTTACCTATTATAAAGGAGATAACAAACAACTTCACACACGAAACACCCCAAAATATCTAAATCTATACATTACATTGGCACATGGCAGTTTCACAAGGTTCACCAATAACTCGATCTCAACAGATTATAGAGGATTTTGACAGTCCAAAGTGGGTTACCGAAATGGGGCTTTGGACTAAACACATTAATAAATATGATAACATAAACATGCAATTCCATTTACAAATCAGAGACTATGTACTTTGTCTTATAATGGTTTAAAATGTTGAATAATATTGTGTGTAGAAAATACTGTATTTGAATAGGGAGTCAGTTTGCTGGAGAAGTATGGTAACTTGAGCACTATCCTCTCCTCCTTTCTACTTTATCTACTTTATCTGTTTAGCACTTTTAGGATTCTGACTAGTTTGTCAGACCAAGTATCAAGGTTGATTGATACTGTATGAAACAAGTATCAAGGGTTACTGCCGACGCTACCACAAGGGGAGGGGTAGATTTTAATATTACCGTCTCCAATCCCAACCATGTTATTTCACTTAATGAATGACAAAACGTATTTATGGGCAATACTTGTGTCTTAAAAAGGCAAATAAATAAGGGATGAGGATTACATTTTTGTTTGTCAAATTGAATGGATTAAAAAACCAATCCAGGTCTGTTTTTTCCCCTAAAGAAAGTCTGTTTTAAAGGGGTTACAAAACATGATAATCCTCATTTATCATAAATACACATCAAACAATATCAATGTCTTTTAGGTAACACTTTATAATACTGTTTTCTTATAAATCATTGACTGCTAGTTAATAAAACATTAACGTGTGTCTTATCTACATTAAAAAATAATCACTTTAACATTAACGACTCATTGACAAGTGTTATTTGTAACTGTTTTGGAAATCATTACTTACTAAAGAACAAATAATCTTGGAATCATTAAGACATGTTTTATTTAAGTTTATAATCATTCATAAATGATTAACACATGATTTACTAATTGTTATTAGTTCATTATCAAATGTTGATTATTCACATGTAAACATTATAATAACCATGTGCTACTCATGAGCTAATTATTAACAACTCATTTATGAATTCATATATAAATACCTAATGATTGTTAAATCATTAAGAATGTTGAAATTCACATCTAATACTCATAAGTGTTTCCAGCTAATGAACAATGATTAGGTGATATGTTAAATATTCATCAACATCAAAATAAAAGACAAACAACACTTATGAATCCCTCAAGAAATGTGGAAGTTGGGCTCATGGCATGGATTAGTCCAATGTGCTGGATTAATTTAGTTATTGTGAATACTCTGCGGGAACATTTCCAACAATGGTATGGCATCAATAAAGTAGATTTATTTTGCGGTTCACAATTATTGGCAAAGGTTGGTCCCCCTCCAGTGATATGTATCTTTGGAGGAAGTGTTCTTGAGGCAGTGTGGATACTGAATGTTAAAATGAAGTATGTGCAGAATGCAGCGATGACTACATCTTCAACGACGGAACAACGGCACACCTCAACGCTGTCCACTTTTGGGACTCTGGCGGTGAACGCCTTTTTCCAGTCTCCGAGCGGCTGAATAGTAGGATACAGATGTTTTGGGTAATCCTGTAAATTAAAATGACAACATTGAAGTTATATAATATATGATTTTGTGACTAATTCATTTATACATTCTGCTTATTCTGCTCATCTTCACACTTGAAACTTAAGTCCAGGTGACAGAAATCTTTTTAAATGTAAGTAAGTATAGTTAAAACGTACTACATACCTCTCCAAGAGTAATGAAATGATCGATCTTATCAGCATGAAAATGGTAGTTGCTCGCAGATCAATATCTGTGGAAATAGAAATGGTATTTTTAATACATACATTACATTAACAATGACAAAGCTCGTATCAGAGCTTTCTGTTGGTGAAAGTGCTCCTTCTATTCACAGAGTTTAAAAAAATAATAGTTCATTCATTTTCGTGTTGAGAGAACAATTTTCTTTCTGTTTCAGTGCAAAAGGATATTGTTGAGAATGTTAACTTATTTGTTTTTTTCAAGGCGAACTATGATGCTGATTTTAACGGTTTTAATCCCTGAAATCCACAAGTTGGCTAAAGTGTTCCAGTAAGATTTTGTTTTTTCTTCAAGACAAATTAAAAGAGTATATATTTTATTGAAATCATTTCCCGTAATCCTGTTAGATCACTGATGGCACTTAATCTTCTTTCTTTAAAGGAATAGGCCACAGTGTTTACATACTGACACATGTTCTTACCTTAGACTGATATGTACCTGTCTGGTCTGTGTCCGTGTGCTCTGTCATGCAAACGCAGCACAAACACAGCCTCTTCCACAGACTGTATAGTTCCAAATCAGCTCCCGTTAGAAGCTCCCAAACTCTTCCACGTGTTCCCTTTAAATACAGTTACGTGACGTGTTACACTACCAAGTATAGTAACACAGAAATGTAACATGTCCATTTTCTCAGCGGATAAAAGAGGTACTATATTGTGAGGCGTAATAATACAGACTTCTCTCCCGCTCACTTCCGTCAATAGAGCTTTTGCACCACCATGTGACCTACATAGCAACCGTCACTAAGCGGCCATGTTAGATGGCAGGTATGAAACTTTTTACAGTCAGATTCAACACAGTGGCCGAGAGCGCACCTTTACTTAGACTGATGGGAAAGTTTTGCTGCGTCTTTAATTGTGGTAAACGCTCAGAGCGAGACAAAGATGTCTATTTTTTAAAAATACCGGCCGTAATTTGCCATCAAAGAAAAGAAGATCGAAAAAACGAAGGCAGCAACGGTTCGCAAGCTAGCATTTGTGACGATGCAGTTCAAAACGGGGAAGTCAATAACGTGTTTGTCTGTTCTTGTCATTTTAACCTAAGTTAGTTGTTCTAATAAAAACATTGCGTTTGAGTAAAAAGTCTGTCAGTGACGTGCGGTTATATCTATGTTATAGGTTGATATTTTGTAATGGACCAAATACTTATTTTCCACCATAATTTACAAATAAATTCTTTAAAAATCCTACAATGTGAATTCCTAGATTTTTTTTTCACATTCTGTCTCTCACAGTTGAAGTGAACCTATGATGAACATTACAGACCTCTGTCTTTATTTTAAGTGGGAGAACTTGCACAATCGGTGGCTGACTAAATACTTTTTTGTGTCGGCTCTTCCTGTCATTGTGAAGCAGAATTCAGAGCGTTGGATTGTTCACCCACTAATAGAGAACGTGAGCTGGGTTTAGACCGTCGTGAGACAGGTTAGTTTTACCGACTGATGATGTGTTGTTGCAATAGTAATCCTGCTATGTCAAAATAAAACCAAATACAGAAATATAATTCACACCATGACACTCACTTTCAAATACTGCACACAGGAAATGGTTTCAAACTTATTTTTATTTAAAGGTCCCATGTTTTGCTCTTCATTTTCCACAGACCATGCTAAGCACATGTGTGATGTCAGTGATATACAACTCAAGATTATAGCCATTTCTTGCTTAGGGGTGATGTCGACTCAATTGAAACTGCTGGATCAGAGCACCTTTGCCTGTGAGCCCGCCTCCCCTCACCTGCCTCATGCTGACTGACTTACCTAACAAAGCGTTTTTACGGGTCATTTCAGACCTGAGAATAATCTTTTTTTCCAACAATGGCAATCTGTCACATAGAGCCTGAGGTCCTCAATCCAGAACCCTAACTATTTAGTTAACAGAAGTATACGGACAGTTAGTTGCATTGTCCTTACAGATTTAGGATCCTCGTTAGTATCTTTTATCATGGGAATAACACAGGTTTCCAGATCAGCTTTTGAGTCAGTCAGATTCATGGTACCCGTAATAATCAAATAGAATGCTGTTTAAAGCATTAAAAAAAAGCTAAATATGGCATCTTTAAGTATTATGATTGGTACTAACCGGTTTTGATATCGTTTAAAGGAGAAATATTATGTTTCTCTATTAACGTTATGTGAATGCTGATTCTACCAACAGTTTCTCTGGATAAAAGCACACAATCAGGCAAAGGTTTAGTTTTAACTTGTGTGAAGCAAGGAGAAGATGGCGGCTGCAGCTGGAGCATGTATGTCCTACTCAGCACCAGATCATCTCCTGCTGAAGCTTGGACTGTTGAAAGTAAAGATGCATTGAAGAGGAAGTAACTATTATCAAGGTCATGTTTGATGGTCAACATGAACTCAAATAATGCATCACATGCGTCTCATAAAACAATGTCCAAAGACCAATGGTTACAGTAAACATTGGTTGGTTACACATTTAATGTGGAAAATACACAGCACACTCGGATAGATGTCCAAAAGATCTAGTATTTATTAACGTTTCACATTTCACATTAACGTTGGTTACACATTTAGTCACATGTTCAGCCCAGCAGGTTAAACCGGAATGTCAGCGTGCAAGCTCGTCATTGAACTCATTTGAACTATTGTTTGTTGCTCGAGTTGGTCAGGACAACCAGAGCTGGAAGATTTTACCTATTATAAAGGAGATAACAAACAACTTCACACACGAAACACCCCAAAATATCTAAATCTATACATTACATTGGCACATGGCAGTTTCACAAGGTTCACCAATAACTCGATCTCAACAGATTATAGAGGATTTTGACAGTCCAAAGTGGGTTACCGAAATGGGGCTTTGGACTAAACACATTCATAAATATGATAACATAAACATGCAATTCCATTTACAAATCAGAGACGATGTACTTTGTCTTTTAATGGTTTAAAATGTTGAATAATATTGTGTGTAGAAAATACTGTATATGCTGAAACAAGTATCAAGGGTTACTGCCGACGCTACCACAAGGGGAGGGGTAGATTTTAATATTACCGTCTCCAATCCCAACCATGTTATTTCACTTAATGAATGACAAAACGTATTCATGGGCAATACTTGTGTTTTAAAAGGCAAATAAATAAGGGATGAGGATTACATTTTTGTTTGTCAAACTGGATGGATTAAAAAACCAATCCAGGTCTGTTTTTTCCCCTAAAGAAAGTCTGTTTTAAAGGGGTTACAATACATGATAATCCTCATTTATCATAAATACACATCAAACAATATCAATGTCTTTTAGGTAACACTTTATAATACTGTTTTCTTATAAATCATTGACTGCTAGTTAATAAAACAATAACGTGTGTCTTATCTACATTAAAAAATAATCACTTTAACATTAACGACTCATTGACAAGTGTTATTTGTAACTGTTTTGGAAATCATTACATACTAAAGAACAAATAATCTTGGAATCATTAAGACATGTTTTATTTAAGTTTATAATCATTCATAAATGATTAACACATGATTTACTAATTGTTATTAGTTCATTATCAAATGTTGATTATTCACATGTAAACATTATTATAACCATGTGCTACTCATGAGCTAATTATTAACAACTCATTTATGAATTCATATATAAATACCTAATGATTGTTAAATCATTAAGAATGTTGAAATTCACATCTAATACTCATTACCTAAGTGTTTCCAGCTAATGAACAATGATTAGGTGATATGTTAAATATTCATCAACATCAAAATAAAAGTCAAGACAAACAACACTTATGAATCCCTCAAGAAATGTGGAAGTTGGGCTCATGGCATGGATTAGTCCAATGTGCTGGATTAATTTAGTTATTGTGAATACTCTGCGGGAACATTTCCAACAATGGTATGGCATCAATAAAGTAGATTTATTTTGCGGTTCACAATTATTGGCAAAGGTTGGTCCCCCTCCAGTGATATGTATCTTTGGAGGAAGTGTTCTTGAGGCAGTGTGGATACTGAATGTTAAAATGAAGTATGTGCAGAATGCAGCGATGACTACATCTTCAACGACGGAACAACGGCACACCTCAACGCTGTCCACTTTTGGGACTCTGGCGGTGAACGCCTTTTTCCAGTCTCCGAGCGGCTGAATAGTAGGATACAGATGTTTTGGGTAATCCTGTAAATTAAAATGACAACATTGAAGTTATATAATATATGATTTTGTGACTAATTCATTTATACATTCTGCTTATTCTGCTCATCTTCACACTTGAAACTTAAGTCCAGGTGACAGAAATCTTTTTAAATGTAAGTAAGTATAGTTAAAACGTACTACATACCTCTCCAAGAGTAATGAAATGATCGATCTTATCAGCATGAAAATGGTAGTTGCTCGCAGATCAATATCTGTGGAAATAGAAATGGTATTTTAATACATACATTACATTAACAATGACAAAGCTCGTATCAGAGCTTTCTGTTGGTGAAAGTGCTCCTTCTATTCACAGAGTTTAAAAAATAATTAGTTCACTTTCATTTTCGTGTTGAGAGAACAATTTTCTTTCTGTTTCAGTGCAAAAGGATATTGTTGAGAATGTTAACTTATTTGTTTTTTTTCAAGGCGAACTATGATGCTGATTTTAACGGTTTTAATCCCTGAAATCCACAAGTTGGCTAAAGTGTTCCAGTAAGATTTTGTTTTTTCTTCAAGACAAATTAAAAGAGTATATATTTTATTGAAATCATTTCCCGTAATCCTGTTAGATCACTGATGGCACTTAATCTTCTTTCTTTAAAAGAATAGGCCACAGTGTTTACAGACTGACACATGTTCTTACATTAGACTGATATGTACCTGTCTGGTCTGTGTCCGTGTGCTCTGTCATGCAAACGCAGCACAAACACAGCCTCTTCCACAGACTGTATAGTTCCAAATCAGCTCCCGTTAGAAGCTCCCAAACTCTTCCACGTGTTCCCTTTAAATACAGTTACGTGACGTGTTACACTACCAAGTATAGTAACACAGAAATGTAACATGTCCATTTTCTCAGCGGATAAAAGAGGAACTATATTGTGAGGCGTAATAATACAGACTTCTCTCCCGCTCACTTCCGTCAATAGAGCTTTTGCACCACCATGTGACCTACATAGCAACCGTCACTAAGCGGCCATGTTAGATGGCAGGTATGAAACTTTTTACAGTCAGATTCAACACAGTGGCCGAGAGCGCACCTTTACTTAGACTGATGGGAAAGTTTTGCTGCGTCTTTAATTGTGGTAAACGCTCAGAGCGAGACAAAGATGTCTATTTTTTTAAAATACCGGCCGTAATTTGCCATCAAAGAAAAGATCAAAAACACGAAGGCAGCAACGGTTCGCAAGCTAGCATTTGTGACGATGCAGTTCAAAACGGGGAAATCAATAACGTGTTTGTCTGTTCTTGTCATTTTAACCTAAGTTAGTTGTTCTAATAAAAACATTGCGTTTGAGTAAAAAGTCTGTCAGTGATGTGCGGTTATATCTATGTTATAGGTTGATATTTTGTAATGGACCAAATACTTATTTTCCACCATAATTTACAAATAAATTCTTTAAAAATCCTACAATGTGAATTCCTAGATTTTTTTTTCACATTCTGTCTCTCACAGTTGAAGTGAACCTATGATGAACATTACAGACCTCTGTCATTATTTTAAGTGGGAGAACTTGCACAATCGGTGGCTGACTAAATACTTTTTTGCCCCACTGTACATGTATATGTAATAAAAGGAGAAAAACAGTCTGAAGTTGTGCATTCAAAAATAATATAAACATGTAACACAAAGCTTATTTTCTCAGCTATATTTATATGTCAGTGTAAACGATATCAGACTTTGCATTAAAAAGATATACAAACATGATTTATTTTGTGCCCATATTATGCGTTAAGTTTTGTACCTTTCGTCTTCTGCTGCTCCAAAAAATTAGACTTTCCCCATCCTTGCTTAGTCTCTTTCTCTCCGTAAGTCTTAATTGAAAAAGAATATCCACTTGTATTTCCCAAAGTATAATCCAATCTTCAGAAATAATCCAAAAATTTGCATTTTTTCTTTTGCAAAAACAAAACACTCCAAAAGAGGTTCAGACTGCGCTTTTCATTTTGCCAAGTTTGAGCTTTGTTTACCCCCAAAAACAGCATGTCCACGTGTTCCCTGACTCATTAGCTTCAAAATGAGAGGTTCCATGAAGCAGAGCAGTGAAGATATGAGCAGTTTTCAGTCCGCAGGACCCTTGTGAATATGACAAGCATAATGCCTTTGCGCCGGGTTGAGCAGGGTCCGTTTCGGCTTGTTGTTAGCCTGTGCAGCTAGGGAAATGTGCTATACCTGAATGATTGATATGTCCGTGTAGCCAATAAAAAAAGCTTTCTAATGATGTGCGGGACATTAAGGAACTCCTGTTAATTTTCACAGTAAAAGCGTGCGTAAAGACGCCGTTTTGTCGTTGCGCATATTTAATATGCATTTACACTACTAAAAAATAAATTTTAAATACAAAAAAAAGAAAATCACACAGATTAGTAACTTATAAGTACCAAAACAAAAAAATATGGTTTTTATGATTAAGAAATGTTTGTAAAGCAATTTGGCACACTTTGGCACACTTTGTGCCAAATTGGTTCCGAATGGCACTACTTGAGGAAAAAGAGAAACTGCATAAAAACTATAAAACTTAGAAGTCTGAAACTTTACACAGTTGTTGTCAACAACACAATGAACAAATTAGCTTTGAATATTTTCTTCTTCCAATGAAGTAGGCTTTTTTAGGGCATTTATAAATTGAATTTTTTAGGCGAGGCTAAAAAAAACTGTTTTTTTCCCCAAACTTCAAAGGATGTAGAGTGAAATAGGAATGACATACATTATTTCAGTGTATATTTACATAAACTAGAAGGGCCTAGCTTTAAAATGATGCATCACACAAGCATGTGAGATGTAAGATTTGTTTTTAAATACATCTTACACAGTTTCTCGTGCGGCCTTAAAGCTGCACTAACTGACTTTATTTTCGTATTCATTACGAAAATGCTATCCATGTCCATGCAGTGCATTGGGATATACGTCCTTTTGAAGAAAAAGTAGCGCAGATTTGTGCTGGTGTGACATTATATTTTATATCTAGCGCAATCAAGCTCACTGAGCAGTGTCGACTTTCTCCACTTCTTTAATAATAAAATGACATCCATCCGTGACAAACTGGAGGAGGTTACTCCTGCTGTTGGTAGTGGACAGGCTGAAGCGGCATACGTGACTTCCCACTTAGACTCTTCAGTGGGCCTCGATAAATTCATGGCTGTGAGCCAAGCAGAGGTGATCTCTGTGGTCACATCCTCAAAAGCCTCAACTTGCATGTTAGACGCAGTCCCGACATGGCTCTTCAAAGACATACTTCCTTTGATAATTGAGCCTATCGTAAATATAATAAACGCATCCATACAATGTGGCTATGTCCCACAAGCTTTTAAAACCGCGGTAATCAAACCCCTTCTGAAGAAAACAAACCTGGACCCAGAAATACTTACAAACTACAGACCGATCTCAAACCTCACTTTCATATCTAAAATCCTGGAAAAACTTATAGCTGAGCAGCTTCGCTGCCACCTGCAGGAAAATAATATGTTTGAAGTCTTTCAATCAGGATTCAGAGCTCATCATAGCACTGAAACGGCACTAGTCAAAGTCACAAATGACTTACTACTAGCTGCTGATAATGGACAAGTGTCAGTGCGTCTAACATGCAAAATTAGGAATTTCCTTCCTAAAAGTGACGCGGAAAAACTCATTCACGCTTTTGTCACCTCAAGGCTCGACTACTGTAACGCTTTACTGGCAGCGTGCCCTAAAGCCTCTTTGAAGAGCTTCCAGCTCGTTCAGAATACAGCAGCTAGGATCTTAACAGGTACCAAAAGGAGGGAGCACATAACTCCGGTGTTAAAATCACTCCACTGGCTCCCTGTGGAGTACAGAATAAAGTTTAAAATTCTTCTCTTAACATATAAAGCCATAAATGGCTTGGCTCCTTCTTATCTCCAAGACACGTTAGTGTCGTATCAACCAAGTCGAGCGTTGCGCTCACAAAACGCCAGACGTCTGGTGGTCCCTAAGGTCTCAAAGGTCACTGTTGGTGGCAGAGCATTTAGCTCCAAGCTCCTTTACTGTGGAATCAGCTTCATTTATGTTAAGGAAGCAGATACGGTCTCCACATTCAAGGCCAGGCTTAAAGCACTTTACTTTAATTTAGCATATAATTAGGTAATATATAATATGTGGTGTATATATTATATATATATATGCTGTATTATGTTATATATTATGTTATATATTATATATATATATATATGCTGTATTATGTTATATATTATGTTATATATTATACAATATATGTATTGTGTTGTGTTGTATATTATGTTATATATTATGCCGTATGTTATGTTGTGTATTATATATGATATATATGGTATGTATGATGTATATGATATATAATATATAATTAGGTTTGCCTGGATCGGTTTACATACCTGGTGTGCAGTCCATGAATCTCTTTATTCAAGGCTAGGTTTAAAACAGTCCTCTTTAGTTCAGCATATGGCTAGGAAGGTAAGACTCGGGGAAGGCTAAACTCCTCAGACTGTCAGTCAAGCTGCATAGGGAGCCCCCTGCTGGAGAAGTATGGTAACTTGAGCACTATCCTCTCCTCCTTCCTACTTTATCTGTTTAGCATTTTTAGGATTTTGACTGTAGTTTGTTCATTGCTATTCACCCGTTGTCCCATTGTCTGTTTCATGGTACGATGACGGGATCTCTGAGCCTGGCCTCTTCCATCTACACCTGCGGACTGCCCCGCCCGACCCGCCTGGGAGTGCTTCAGTCCAGTCAGAGCAGGTGCCGAGTCCACATGAGCCGTGTTTATTAAAAAGACAAAACTTTTTTTTTTGAAAAATGAACCGAGGTACGAACCGAACTGATTTTTAAACCGTTGCACCCCTAATCGTAAGGCATCCTTGGGTGTCTTGGGTGTCAAACTGTGTTTTAGAGATAAGATAGTTCACTGTTCCCAGTCCTGGAGGAGACTGTTAGAGAGGGAATTGGTCCATTTTTGACTTTGTCCCCTTGTATATAGAATTCCAATTCTATGAGGCACAAGGAATCAGAACCTGGCTCCAATCACAGTGTGAAAAAGCATTTAGCACTCAGAGTGAACTGACTGAACGTCTTAGAAATCACCAGCTTTGGCCTGATTATTCCACTTAGCTGCATTTCGAGGTCTTTCTTCTCACCATGTGCAGGTTTTTAACCTGAACTCATTTACAGTTTCTGTTGTGTGCGTCGCTTCAAAAGAATACAAAAAGTGGACACAGTACGATGTCTTGTAAAATCCAAGGCTGCAAATGCTGAAACTTAATATACATTTTCTAAGAACCAGTAACCTATCTCTATTTGGACACAAGATGACAGAGGTCAATAGAAGACAGAGGCCTCTCAATGGAGTTGGTCAATAGAGTGGACCCGGGCCTCTGCCTTCACTCTACTCACAAACTGTGTTCAACCTGGAGGACAAGGCTAAGGTGGGTTTTCTACTAGGTGCTGTTTCTAGACAAATAAATGTATGTATATGTTTTGGTTTGCTCAAAATGTAAATATGAGTTGTCTAGTGGAATTTAGATTCAACTCTTAAAATTTAAAAAGATTTTAAGGCTATTTACACATGCTGAGAGCAACAAATAAGTCTAATAGAAGACTGCACAAATGGAAGCAATGCACTTGAAAGCATTAACAGTGTCTGTTGTTAATGGAAAGATTTTAAAAGTATGGGCGTATACCCTTATATCTACATTACAGTATAAATTAACAGAAACGGCTATTGCTTACCAGTGCAAACACGAATGAGCTCACACTTAACACATGTGGAGGCAGAGTGAGCGAAGTGTTAGGGCGATGCAGACCACACCTTTTATACAGACCAGAATCAGAATAATTATTATTATGTAAGTAACAGGAAGTAAAGACAAGGACAATGCTTTGGCTCTTGGTACAAACACGTCTAAAGTAGAGGAAGAATAAGGCATAAAAAAACATTTTTAAAGCGTAAGATTTGCTAAAATATAAAAAATTAAAAAGTCAAATTATTGCAATTACTGTGCACACAACATACAATATACCCACGTTGCACTTGGATGGGTAAACATGTATTTACCTGTATATGCTGGCCACAGCTCATTATATGCTACATTATTGTAAGTAAGTCATTATTTGACACTTTGGGCTGAGGAGTGGTCTTCTCTTTTGCCACAATCAACAGCTCTGTGTCTGCGTATGTGGGACTCGGTCCGCTGCATCTTCAACCCTACGTTCAAGGATAGGTTTAAAACAGTCCTCTTTAGTTTAGCATATGGCTAGGAAGGTAAGACTCAGGGAAGGCTAAACTCCTCAGACTGTCAGTCAAGCTGCATAGGGCGCCCCCTGCTGGAGAAGTATGGTAACAGCACTATCCTCTCCTTCCTACTTTACAGTCAAAAACCTAATAAAGATAGTTTGTTCATTGCTGTTGTCCCATTGTCTGTTTCATGGTACGATGATGGGCCCTCTGAACCTGGTCTCGTCCATCTACACCTGCGGACTGCCCCGCCCGACCCGCCTGGGTCTTTTTTAACATGTGTTAAAAAAGGCCTATATTGTTATATTGTGTTCTATATTGAGAATGAAGCGCAGGCCTGCTGGGAGGATAAAGATGTATCTGTTGAGTTTCATAACACCATCTGGTCCAGTGGTGAGTCCACCTCTGCAGCTCCTGTTAGCACCAGTGTGACAGACAACGGAGATTTTTCACAAGTTGTTATCTCGCCTTTGAGACCAGAAGCTGTTACTGATGGGGTTTAAGTGAAAATGTAGTGAATATATGAATACAATTGTAACCTGTATAAAGTGAACCGCTGTGATTCTAGGATTCTACAGGAGGAAGGGAGGCTTAATAATTTTAGACCACAAATATTTAGTATGAAAAGTTAACAAAAGCCAGTATTTATTTCACAACACAAATGTACCTTGAAAAAATATGTTTACCCCTATGTATTGTGTGTCAGTCCCTTTGGATTAAACAAAAAATAAAGTTCAGAGCTCTGAGAAAAAAATACTCTTCATCTACCCGGGTAGTTTGATTTTACTGTTGTTTGAATGTGCACAAAATCTTAGCTATTCAGCTGTTTTCGATGAAGGCCGAGGTGGATGGACGGAGATGGTCGGGCGTTGTCTTTCTCTGGCTCCAGCGACAAGACGTTGCAAACTCCGTGACACCAGCCAAGCACCAAACAGTCCTCAGGTCTTAAAAAAACCAACCTGCATAACCAGGATAATATTAATATAATTCTGTCATAGTCCATATTTATGATGAGTTGTATCTAATCTCCAACTACAACTGATCACAGACTGTAGCTTGTAGGATTTTACACAGTGCGCGGCATTCAAATGTAACATAAAAATTGTACATTGTAATGTAAAACCTTCTTATCATGTCTCTGTAAATAGTTCTCATCTGTATATAGTTTCACATTGTTCTCAGATTGGTTTTTAAAGAAATAATCACAATATCATGTAAAAAGAAATGCAGTGTCATAAACTAGCTTAGCATAAACTAGCTTAGCATAGCAACACTCACCGGAGATCAAGAACACACAAACTCGAAAATATCCTTGTCTCCAGTAGCTCTTGCTGTTACTATGAACTCTACAAACCAAATACAAGTTGTTATTATACGGCTCCTCACAGCAGCAGTAGAACGCTCCATTGATTTGAATGTAATTTCAAAACGTTCTACTGGTCATTATTTTCTATAACGGACCTCTCAAAACAATAATGACCGCTGCCCTTTGGCAACGCACTCTCTGCTTGTATTTCAAATGCGTGGATAACTCCGCAAGTAGTTCCGGCCACTCCGGAGCTTGCCACGCTCAATCAACACACTTAAATGTTAATCGGAGAATACTTATACATATACATTCTTCACACACGTGCACGGAAATTTTCAGAATTTTCTGGTCTTGTCTTCATGACAAAAATACTATTTCTCTGCGTCAAAAAGCGATCGTGAAAAACCCGGAAGTAGTTCTGGCCGCTCAATAAACGCAAATGCCAATCAATTAACGCAATGAAATGTTTATCGGAGAGTAATTTATACATATCCAGTCTTAATACAAGTGCACGGAAGTTTTCAGAATTTTCCATTTACGTTTTCATGACAAAAACACTGATGTAATGCGAGAAAAGGCGATCCCGAAAAACCCGGAAGTAGATACCGGCACATTTTAAGATACCGGCACATTTTCGGACACATTTGCAGAGGATCGAATTATGGATTTAGGTTAGGTTTATGTATGGGTCACTCACCGCTGATGTTCAGAATTCTTTGTTCAGTTTTCATGCAGTTCCAGAGAGTTCTAGTTTGGAAGTTGCCAGCCTAACTGTTGCTAGCATAGCCACGGGAAAACCTTTGGGAACTATTTTATTTTCTGTCATTAAATAAACCTTTCGGCATTCCTAAAAGTGGACTGAAGTTTATGTTGTGTGTTCTGTTGGTATAAAGCCGTATAATAAGCGGGATAACGTATATTACGCAGGTCATTATCGGAAAATAAGTACCTTCAGGGCGGAAGCAGACCCCGACTTCGCCCTGTCGGTACTTATTTTCCGATAATGACCTGCGTAATATACGTTATCCCTTACTTAATCACACATTTCAGAACTATTTTGAACACTTTTGTACATCGTTTTTCTTACATATGATGTCCAACGTCTAACAAGATGGCGGAGCATTCACACTAAAAACAATAGCGCTCTCTAATGGTCGGATGCAGAAACGCTCCGTTTAGCGAACATTTAAAGTAGTACTAGAATGTAATATGCTGCTATCCAGAATATATAACTACAATATGTGTTTATAATATTTCGGGTGTTCATTTTGACATGTTCAGATGAATTATGTTAAAAAAAAACGGCTCTGAAGTCGCACCTTTTAACAAACGCTAGGGGGCGCCAAAATGGCGGCGATGACGTAGGAGAAGGACCTCTCACAGCAGCAGCAGCAGTCTGGGCTGAATCTGTAGGAGGTTTCACTGTCATCTGAACAACGTATAAACATATTTACATCAGTTTGTACATAATAGTGTGCAACTCTTTTAACCTTTTAGCCTTATTTGTGAGATTCAAGCTAATTAGTGTTGGGCAAGTTAGCTAACTCTACTTGATATCATAAAACATGCTAACAAGGCTAATATTCGTTTTTACATTATGCCAGTCTCACTTTGCCTTAGATTTATTTACCACAATGTACATTGTAATATCCATAAATGCTAACACCTATTAACGGTTTAATTAGCATTTTTATCAATGATTGCATCACATGTAGTCTATGTTTTCAACTTCTGCAGCTTTTTGTTCATAAAAGTAAAATATTTATTTAATTCAAGTTATTTTGATTAGCATTTCCCCCTGCAGAGTTTTGAGGAGAATGTTGTAATCCCACACCCAACCACATGATGGCGATCTCACAGGAGTTGCCTGAGAAATCAAAGCGGTTCCATTTACGCTGCTTCTTTCTCCTCTTCAGAACAAAAACAAAGTGAAGCTGTTTGAGATCATTACATGTGTTTCTACTGTAGGATTATGTGACCGTTCTAAACTCATCGTTTCAACTCATTTAACTGTGATGCTGTGAATAAAGACACAGTTCTGTTGGAAACATAGTTATTATTATTAAAGTGTATTCAGCACAAACAGCAAAACAATAAAAGTGGTAAATATCTGAGACTAGAAAAACAAAAACGCACACCAAGTTCTTCTCATGAGGTGCATGTGCTGGAGCAGAAATTAAATGTATTGGAAAATACACAGCACACTCGGATAGATGTCCAAACGATCTAGTATTTATTACGTTTCGGCCTTAGCCTTCGTCAGATCATTTTTATCTTATTCATTTGGATCACAATATGATATGAATATCTGAGACAAACATGAACAGTTTATAAGTGCAGGAGGAACGCAACAGACGCAGCTACGACTCAAACAGACAGGAACAGTTTATAAGTTAGATATATGTTAGATATAAGTTATATATATGTTAGATATAATTTATATATATGTTAGATATAAGTTATATATATATGTTAAATATAAGTTATATATATGTTAGATATAAGTTAGATATATGTTAGATATAAGTTATATATATCTAACAGGTTTATTTACCAGTGCTAACACTGCCACTGCCCTTGACTCCCTTCACCACTGCCTTTCGGACATTAAACAATGGCTCACGCAGAATTTCCTCCACCTCAATGAAACAAAATCCAAATTCATTATTTTTGGCTCCGGGGATGTTCCTCAGTTTCAGTCCAGGGTCGTGGGTCCAGTCCGTGATGCCGTCAGGAACCTGGGAGTTGTTTTTGACCGGGAACTGAACTTTAAACAACAAATACATGCTGTTGTCAAAGCCAGCTTTTTCCAGCTGCGCCTTTTGACCAAGGTGAAGCCCTTTCTCTCACGCCAAGACCTCGAGAAGGCAACGCACGCATTTATCAGTTCTCGGTTGGACTATTGCAACGCTCTCTACTCTGGCCTCCCACAGTCCTCACTCAACCGGTTACAGTTGGTGCAGAATGCAGCAGCCCGTCTTCTCACCGGTTCATCTAGATACAGCCACATCACTCCTGTCCTCTCCTCCCTGCACTGGCTCCCGGTCCGTTTTCGGATTGATTTTAAAATGTTAATGCTTGTTTTTAAAGCTCTTCATGGTCTCGCTCCGTTATATTTAACTGAGTTGTTGACCGTACATCGCCCCAGCAGAGCTCTCCGGTCTGCCAATCAAATGGTTCTGGATGTGCCCAGGTCCCACTACAAACAGTGGGGCGAACGTTCCTTCAG
The DNA here is from genome assembly GCA_964034765.1 of Knipowitschia caucasica. Lineage (NCBI taxonomy): Eukaryota > Metazoa > Chordata > Actinopteri > Gobiiformes > Gobiidae > Knipowitschia > Knipowitschia caucasica. Next base: position 790,668 of record OZ035833.1, read on the forward strand.
GGTTGCAGCGCCTAAACTGTGGAACAGCTTGCCACTCAGTCTGCGTGTTCTCACGGACCTGTCCCTTTTTAAGTCCAGATTAAAGACTCATCTTTTTAAACTAGCTTTTAATACTTAGGGCACACTGAATTGTGTCTTGGTTGTTTTCATTTTGTGTTTTAAATTGTTTTAATCTCTCTGTGAAGCACTTTGGTCCTCCTGGTGTTGTTGTAAAGTGCTATACAAATAAACTTTGATTGATTGATTGATATATATGTTAGATATAAGTTAGACATATGTTAGATATAAGTTATATATATGTTAGATATAAGTTAGACATATGTTAGATATAAGTTATATATATGTTAGATATAAGTTATATATGTTGGATATAAGTTAGACATATGTTAGATATAAGTTATATATATGTTAGATATAAGTTAGACATATGTTAGATATAAGTTATATATATGTTAGATATAAGTTATATATATGTTAGATATAAGTTATATATATGTTAGATATAAGTTATATATATGTTAGATATAAGTTAGATATATGTTAGATATAAGTTATATATATGTTAGATATAAGTTATATATATGTTAGATATAAGTTATATATATGTTAGATATATGTTAGATATAAGTTATATATATGTTAGATATAAGTTATATATATGTTAGATATAAGTTAGACATATGTTAGATATAAGTTAGACATATGTTAGATATAAGTTATATATATGTTAGATATAAGTTATATATGTTGGATATGCCACAGAACTCTAGTCCACAGTCTCCTGTATATCAGGCTCTGCCATGAGCCCAAACTACTTTTCCTTTGGTTCCTTCAAAGCGCGAAGCAGTCTGCTCCGAAGTGCTTCCCAGAAAGTAATCACACACAGACCAATCACAGCGGAGCTTGTCTGCGGCGGCGGCCGCGTAGTTAGACATTTTTGAGAGTGCGCGGCAGGCTATGTACGGGTCTTGCAGAAACGCTCATAGATGGTTGTACATGGTAGAAGCCCCCTTACAGTCTCACCTTTTTGGGATGATGTGTACCTGGAGCTGTAGCTATAGTACCAGTACCATTAAAATGTGGAACAGTATGTAAGACTGTATAGATTTGACTATATACTGTAAATACATTCATAACAAACACAAAAAAGATTTGAATGATGACTTATTCTTTTGGTCCACATTGATCATGGACTCGTAATTATATGAGAGATATGAGATCAGATCATCTCTCTTCAGAATATACTATATACAATATGATTTGTACATGTTTAACACATTACATATGGAATTATAATTGTACATACTGTTCCTTTTAGAATACCCCTCAGCCAGGGCTTGATGTTGACAAATTATAGGGCTATTACTCAATCAAAATGCAATAAATCTATCACCGGAAACATGTAGCAGACAAGGCAGAAGCCAAATAAAGCCTCAGTGTGTAAAACATGGCTGCACGACCTGAGGCTATTACACACATGGATTACTGTGAAATATTGGAGCGAGATTTAATATAGATATCTACGCTTGATGGATGGTTAAATCATAATTCTTTTTGTGATATAAAATCAGCAAAAGGAGCAGTCAAAAGAGGTTGGAAAAAAATTCAAGAATAATGTTGCTTCAAAATTGCTTATGTCGCTGGTAAAATCAATAGTTTACAGCAGTGAAAATAATGTAACTCATTATGGACTTGCTCACCCTCAAAGTCGCCACTGTCCATCAACACTGAATCCATTACTATCACAGACAAATTCCTCTGCATCAACAAAATAAAATCAAAATGATACAAAAATCCAACAAAAAGACTTTTCTTCCTGAGACAGCTCAAAAGGGGCGGGGTCAGACCCAACATCCTCATCCTCACACATACGCCATCATTCACAGCATCCTCACTTCATAATAGTCCGGAATGCTAACTTAGATTTTCATTCAAGCAACCAACTCCAGCATCACCAAGATACAAGATTCATGGATTGTCATTGTCACAGAGAGCTTAGTTTGATTTAAAGACCACAACAAATCCCATAGTTTAAACATTTAACCAATCCTGGGCATCCGTGCAATGTAGCAACACGGTAACAGATCCATGGATGTGGTGACAGAGTAATGTTTTTGTGTCTTGATGTGTGTTTGTTCTGTTTGTCTCCGTGATTTCACTGACACTGTTGAGCTTTGAGCCTTTTGCTGTACCAGAAACAAATTCCGCTTCCTCGACGTGTGGCTAGTTTACTGGCTAACAATTATGTGACACCGACACCACAATGAAAATGATAGCTTGAAGGTAAGATTCCAACACAGTTTTCTTGGTAAATGTTTAATTATTGTAAAATGTGTGTGTTTATAGCTGTCGGCCTGCTCCTGTGAACCCCACTGGAACATGTAAACAATATTAAGGATCCATTTTACTTCAGAAATTAGCCACAAAAAGTGACCTTTAACATTCTCAGCAATCATTTCCAAATCACACCACCACCTTATATAAACATGCACACATTTGATAGTAATGTGTAATATTGTCTTTATCTCCATTATGGTTAAAGGTCAGAGCCATAACATCCAGCCGTCTCAACAGTAACTGCTGTTTGAAAACAAATATGTTAAAAGCAATTAGGTATTGTGTCTGAATGTCAAATTTGAGCAAAGAGGCAAGAAATGCACAATTCCCCAATAGTCCAGTCAACCCTAGCTCTACTGACGGCTTGGGGCCAACATGTGTCAGAATAAATTCAACTGATTATCAAGAAAGAATTAGTATTTCTCCGTCTGTTCCATCTCCTATGCACTTATTTTGAGGGAAAGTGATGTGCCTTTAAACTTGTCCACAACAGTATCTCGGACCTGCCTGGTGTGTTCCTTTGTCTTCATGGTTCTCTCTGCGCTTTAAACAGAACCCTGAGACTATCAAAGAGCAGGTGCATTTATACAGAGACTTGATTACACACAGGTGCATTCTATTTATCATCATCAGTCATTTAGGACAACATTGGATCATTCAAAGATCCTCACTGAACTTCTGGACTGAGTTTGCTGCACTGAAAGTAAAGGGGCCCAATAATATTGCACGCCCCACTTTTCAGTTTTTTTGTTTTTTTTTTAAGTTTAAATTATCCAATAAATTTCGTTCCACTTCACGATTGTGTCCCACTTGTTGTTGATTCATGACAAAAAATTAAAATGTTATATCTTTATGTTTGAAGCCTGAAATGTGGCAAAATGTTGAAAGGTTCAAGGGGGCCGAATACTTTCGCAAGGCACTGTATGTGTATACCTTTACACAGATTGATTGAAGCATTTACAGCTAGCTAAGAAACACAGCAGCTACTTATATTGTATATCGTGTGTGCTCTTGCCACTGTCCTGTATGTGTGCCTCAAGTAATAAAAAATAAATAAAAATATACCTTTTTCCACTTGTTGCAGAAGCTCCTGGTGTGGCCTTCATAACCACCATTGTGTCCACTCTCCCCGGCTTCACACCCTGTAAAGTTGGTTTAAAAATAAAAAGAGTGTGTCTGATAATATTCACATCGATGAGTGCCATGATAAGATAGGACACTTTATTGATCTCACAATGAAGACATTTACATGAGCTTACATAAATTATTACCAACCATGGTTCGTGGTTTATGCCACTTTTGCTTGGTTTCAGTGCAGGAAAGAACAGCACCACAGACATCCCACTCTCACAATAATGTGCAGTCTGGTACAGCAGAGCAACTATGTGGTTGCACAGTGCCTGGCCAGCCACACAAGAGCAGGAACTCCCAACAAGCACAACTGGGGTTGATTCACGGAGTGTAATCTGCAACAATAATAGAGGGTTTTAGAGGAATTGTCTTACGTGTCATGCTTTTTTTAATGCAATGTAAAAGGCAGCCAAGTAGGGTAAAAGTATATGTACAATTGGAAGGTTTATAAATTATTTCTGTTTGTTTAATGACCTTTCATGAGTGATCAAAATCAGAGCTGCCAGACAAATTCTCGTCCTACTTAGCAGCCTGACAACGTTTCAGCGTGGCTTCCCCTATATTAAAAAGCATATTTGAACATGTTCTACAGAACATAGAACAACATTAAGTCCAACAGGACAACAGAACAACAGTCCAACGGGACAAAGACAAAGTCCAACGGGACTGAACAACAGAGATGCCAGAACCATGGCTGGTGGGGAGCCTCGGACTTCTTCATAGAGCGGTAGCACCGGGCTCTAACTGTCACCTCGCCTGTCAGAGAATTTTTACCTGACACTGGTAATTAGAAAAACAACTTTAATCGTAACACATGTACATAACATTAGCTCGCTACGAATGGGTCGTTGCGGGTATTAAAAGGCAGTCACATTAGTTAGCATGTTAGCAAGAGTTAGAGCCTGTGAACTTACCTTCAAAGTGTATGATGTACGAACAAACATACAACTTAAACCCCTTCTCCATGAGGCTCTGTGGAGTTATCGACACACTCCTGACCAGTCGTCGGACGTCATTAACCGAGACTTTTGGGATCTCGATTAAACAACGAGTGAAATCTGCCATTTTCCGTGGTAGTTGCATAGACTGTAACAGCAGTAGACCGGGTATGACGCGGCGCCGGAAGTGACATCTCATCTGACGCAGAACCCGGAAGTGATGCGTGCATATAGCCCATGGGATCTGAGTTTACCGTGACGTATGTAATGTGCCCGAGTCTGCATTCCTCTTGCTCTGGCTTCAATTCCTTGATAGAACCAGCCGGGTTACTTTACTATCGCATTTTTGCCATTACCAAACTATAACCTGCCTGTTCGACACAAACTCTTGACATCACCAGTGGGGGCGGGTTTCGGCTCAAAAGTGGCCAAAATGACGTGCGCTGACATGCTGCAGTACCACCCCGGGCCGATGGGGGTGGACCCGGAAGAAGAATTAGCCAATGCTAACATATAGCATTGGCAGACCTCTCAAAAACGTCTTTACAGGATGGACCAAAAGTTGGCTCTTGGCCCAAAGCTCCGTTCCACATGTGTGTCAATGCTGAGGGAGTGTTTTGGTCCACTCTAGTTTACTCGCTGTGAATTTTTGAAGTCACTCGTTCAAATGAATGGAGCTGCGCCGGCTGACACATGCGCAGATGCGTTTTTTCACAATTTTCTTGTGGGCGGGACCACTCGCGGCCATTTTGGATTGCTCCAGTAGAGCACATTTTTAGCCCATTAGTTAGAACGCCAGAGATAGGCGAGACTCTGTCCGTTAATATATACAGTCTATGGACATCACCCACAACTAACTACAACACCTGCCTCCCGCGCTCTCTGATTGGTTGGTCGAAGTTCAACCGATTGTATTTGCTAACACTGGGACCAGACCCAGACGTTACATGCAGTGAAATGATGATTGAACGGAGTGTACGGATGGATAAGGCCAGACTACCACAAAACCAACTTTACTCAGCAATAGACAACTTTGTGCTGAACTGTAGGGGGCGCTGGTCTGACCAGACTTGGTCTTCCCTACATACTAAGGGTGTATTCAGACCTGCACATTTGCTCCACTTTAAACGGACCAGGATTTGTTTGGAACTCTGATCCGAATCTTTTATGCAGGTCTGAATACACACAAACGAATCCTGGTCCGGACCAAAGAACCGAACCGAGACCCACTTTTTTAGGTGGTCTCGGTCCGCTTCCAAACGAATTCTGGTCCAAGTCGAATCAGGTCTGAATACATCCGGTGTCGATCCGACACAACTCCAAGATACGTGCACATTTTTTGGGCTTAACAAGCCACCGTAGACGGGAACTGTGAGGAATTAGCCCCACGTCACAGCTGCTAACGCATGCTATCAACAACAATGAGCCGTGGGCAGACCTGGAGCAGCGAGGAGACACTGTGCCTCCTTGAAATTTGGGCAGAGGAAAATATAATTCAACTTCTTGAAAAAACACACAAAAATGCGGTGGTGTTCCAAATATTTAGCGAGAAAATGAAGGAGAGGGGCTATGAGCGGTCTCAGGATCAATGCCGCGTCAAAGTGAAGAAACTTCGCCAAACTTATGAAGGTGTGAGACGCATTGAAGAAGAGTGGGAGTTCTGGAGAAGAAAAAGACAAATGTCCCTGGTATGACGAACTCGATAAAATATTAGGAACAAGACCAACCGTATGTCCCGTGGACATAATAGAAACAAACACAGCGGACGAGCCTTCATCCGCAGAAAACACATCTGCCATCAGCTCCGGTGAATCAGAGGTGTTTTTAATACCTTTTATTGTCCGTGTAAGCATCATATTTATTTCTATTTCTTTTGATGGGGTTTTGACTGGCTTTTGTGATCAGTTGTTTCCAAAATAAGTATCACATAGCTGTTTTCCATCTATTATGTGTAATTTAGCTAGATTTTTTTGTAGGTATGTGATAACAATAACAAAAGTACAACAAACCTAACTGTAGAGGAGTAATATAAAAAGCTTAATTTTTGCTGCACTGTAATGCTTTTGTGTATATTTCATAGATCACAAGGAAACTGCAGCACCTCCAGATGACACCACTGATGGAGAGGACCACAGTGCTGCACCCAGCTGTGATGAAACAAAGAAAGAAAGGCAGGCTATCCGTGGTGTTCAGGCAAGGCGGCACTTGGGAAGGAAGCGCAAAGCTGAAGCTTCAACGTCTGACTGTGGGTTGCAGGCTTATATTGCCCAGCAAACCAAGCAGCTGCAACAGATGTTTGAAGCTGAGCAAAACCGTCAAACGCAGGAGAGTACAGCTCTGGAGAGTCTTCTAAAAGCACAGCAGGAGGCAGAGGATAAAAGATTCCAAATGATACAAGCACAACAACAGGCACATACACAGATGATCAGTCAGATAATGGGTACTGTTGTTAATATGCTGTCATTTAGTAGTCAAGCACAAAATCATCCTTCACAACACACCCAATATCACCCTCCACAAGCACCTGCTCTAACTCACTGGCTTCCAACTGCCTCATCCAGGTCTACTCCAACCAGATCCACACCGAGCAGCACATGGTCCATTCTTCAGTCCCCAGTGTCACAACAGTGCCCTACACCACCCATGCAATCACCCACCGTCAAACTAGATGGGGAGGAACAAAATGTGTCACCAGCTAACCAACAAGTGTCAGACATACAGCAACAAGTCAATTACAGTCAGCATTTTCATGACCTGTAGATAATTTATTTGCACAGATATGTTTATCATTGTGGGCTTAAGTTAAAATGTCCGGGCAGTTGACTGTTTCGTCAGAATGTTCAACAGAAAGTTTACAAGTTTAGTTATTTTGTACAAGACGAGAAAGAATGTATAAAGACAACAAAAATTATATGACAATAAGATTGTCCTTTATTTTGTTACTTCTGGAACTTGAAATATGTGCACTTTAAGTTATTTTTGCAACAGCATTTTTTTAATACTTGGCACTGATTTGTTTTATTTTTATTAAAAAGTGCCAATATGTGAACAATAAAGTTCTGTACCACTGCAACTACTGTATTTGAACAAAGTGTGTTAACAACAACAATTTCACTTTATACAGACAAATGATTCTTTTTAGAATCTTGAAAAATAAACCGACAGAGCATCTCTGATGTCACGGCCCCTACGGTCTCCAACCTGTAGAGGATGCTCTACATCTGCTTCACAATCATGTTCCGGTTGTACGTTTTCCTCCTCTTCTATATACTCCTCATGATGAACTTCACAAAAATTATGCAACACACAGCATGCCGATGTAATTTCACTAATGAGAGAGATGTGTGATTCATTTTGTTTAAGGAGGCATCTCCAGCGTCCTTTAACACTAGCAAACCCATGGAGGTGCCATTTGGCACTTCTACCTAAAAAGCCCACCACGGTGCCAAATGACTCCAAGGATTTTAGCTAACAAACTAAATCACCTGTGAACGGCCAACTTTGTTATGTAAATAAGGCCATTATCACAGGCTGAGCTGAAGTTGCTCAACCACTTTACTTTGTCTTCTTTGGGAGAGGGAGGATCTGATTAGTTAAAATGAGTTAAATCTAGTGTCATGCTGACTTTAGTTAAAAAAATAATAATGAAAATAATAAAGTGAATTGAAAGAAAACAAACGAGCAACGTCATTCAATGTATACATTTACATTGTTTACAAAATAAATATGCTACTTACAGTTTTTCTCAGTGTCTTTGGTGCATTTATCACATAATTATTCACATTTGCACGACAGTTAGTGCATTTATCAGAACAATTAGTACAAACTGCAAAACCTTGGGGATAACCTGCAAAAGTGCATCACCTTCTCAAAATGAAAAGTTTATTCCTCAAAAGCAAGTCTTCATGTCGAGGAAACTGTCTGTCTCAAAATAATAAGTCTTAACAACATGGAGTATGAACAACACAGTCAAATGACTTCGTCACGTTTTCATTGTGACACTTTACTCTCTGTGTTTTCAAAGCAAAAAATCAGATCTTGGTGAGCACTGTACAGCTGAAAACTACAGTAAAGTTACACACAACTGTATTTAGTGAGAGTAAAAGAACATTTATACTGTATGTACTGTATGTGTGTGTGTGTTTGTGCATGTATGTATTTACTGTGTGTGTGTGTTTGTGCATGTATGTGTTTACTGTGTGTGTGTGTTTGTGCATGTATGTATTTACTGTGTGTGTGTGTGTTTGTGCATGTATGTGTTTACTGTGTGTGTGTGTTTGTGCATGTATGTATTTACTGTGTGTGTGTGTGTTTGTGCATGTATGTATTTACTGTATGTGTGTGTGTTTGTGCATGTATGTATTTACTGTGTGTGTGTGTGTTTGTGCATGTATGTATTTACTGTGTGTGTGTGTGTTTGTGCATGTATGTATTTACTGTGTGTGTGTGTGTTTGTGCATGTATGTATTTACTGTGTGTGTGTGTGTTTGTGCATGTATGTGTTTACTGTGTGTGTGTGTGTTTGTGCATGTATGTATTTACTGTGTGTGTGTGTTTGTGCATGTATGTATTTACTGTGTGTGTGTGTTTGTGCATGTATGTATTTACTGTGTGTGTGTGTTTGTGCATGTATGTATTTACTGTGTGTGTGTGTTTGTGCATGTATGTGTTTACTGTGTGTGTGTGTTTGTGCATGTATGTATTTACTGTGTGTGTGTGTTTGTGCATGTATGTATTTACTGTGTGTGTGTGTGTTTGTGCATGTATGTATTTCTGTATGTGTGTGTGTTTGTGCATGTATGTATTTACTGTGTGTGTGTGTGTTTGTGCATGTATGTATTTACTGTGTGTGTGTGTGTTTGTGCATGTATGTATTTACTGTGTGTGTGTGTGTTTGTGCATGTATGTGTTTACTGTGTGTGTGTGTGTTTGTGCATGTATGTATTTACTGTGTGTGTGTGTTTGTGCATGTATGTATTTACTGTGTGTGTGTGTTTGTGCATGTATGTATTTACTGTGTGTGTGTGTTTGTGCATGTATGTATTTACTGTGTGTGTGTGTTTGTGCATGTATGTGTTTACTGTGTGTGTGTGTTTGTGCATGTATGTATTTACTGTGTGTGTGTGTTTGTGCATGTATGTATTTACTGTGTGTGTGTGTTTGTGCATGTATGTATTTCGATGTATGTCTGTGTACTGTATGTCTTTCACATATTTACTGCATATGCTCTTTTCTACAGCATTGTGCAACAGAAATACAGTCACATACATAGAGCAAACATACAGAATATCATTATGGTAGAACTGTGACGAATATAAACAATAAAACACACACCTCGTCATGAGTGAAGCTGAAATTCGAAATTAGGAAAGATTTTCTGGATATAAAAAGATAAAGTAATGTATGAAATTAGTTTGACAGATTTTGGTTTTGAACAGTTTTGTATGTGATGACCAAAGCGATGAAATGAGGACTACTGGTTTTACAGAAACTATTCAGTCGTGAAAAGTATGTTTCATTCTGATTGACAGGACAGAAGCAAATGTTAATGTTATAAAACAGCAGAGAACTGTATGAAAGTAACTGATACATGTCCAAAAGCATTTGTAAAGTGTTCAAAGGAGAAACTGCCGCGATGATGTCACACACAACTCAATGTTGTGGAGGTTCTACCGTAATGATTTTTTGTATGTTTTTCTACGTAAATACTGTATGTGTACTATTTTTGTTGCAGAATGCTGTAGAATTGCAAAGAGCATAAGCAGTAAATATGTGAACATACAGTACATACATATGTATCACTAAATACAGTCACAATGAAAACATGACTAAATCATTTGACTGTTGTTCATAAACACTGATGTCAGGACACAGACACAGACCGTTTCATTGACATGAAGACTTTCTTTTGAGGAATTAAGTTCATTTTGAGAAAGTGACTTTTTAGCAGGTTATCCATGAGGTTTTGCAATTTGCACTCATTGTTCTGAGAAATGCACTAACTGTTGTTAAAATGTGAAGAATTATGTGAAAAATGCACCAAAGACACTGAGAAAAACTGATTACAAAATATATACAGCGCATTCTCAGGGTACACAGCACTGCCATGGCATGTGTATCTGTGGTCTCACAGACTACTGTAGCTCTTGCAGCTCTCCCTCCCCCACACGAATAAACAAAGCCCACCCCAGCCCCCTGCTGTTATAAGTCATTACCTACATTTGCAAATCAATACATGCAAATGTTAGCAACCAACCTAGCAAGTTAGCTCCCTGTTCTCAAAACAGGGGCCAATTTCGCTTGGGTTTTCTAGTGTTAAGACGCCCAAAAGCTCTTTCCACTGTCATTCGTGCCTGGCTGAGTCTGTAGTTGAAGTTGCTTTGTGCAACAGCAATATCTCTGCTCTCACGAAATTCCCCCCTCTGGCCCTGATCAAAAAGAGAGGACAGTGCAAAAACTCGAGCATCATGTACTCGTCCCGGTTGCCCAATGTTAACATCCCATATTCTCATTTTGTTAGAATATTGGCCCTTTCTATTAAAGTAGTCTGCTGGTGTGTTTGTGGGGGCTTTGATTGGCACATGGGTTCCATCAATGGCTCCAACAACTTGTGGGAATCTCCATTTATCTTTGAATCCTTGCGATATTTTTCTGAAGTCCGCTGCAGAGGGAGTTTTTAAGTAAAGTGGTTTTAGAGTTGTATTTATTGCTGTAATGACTTCCTGAGTGATAACGCAGCATGTGGATGTGCCAACTCCAAAAAGGTGCGAGATGGACCTGTATTCCAGGTTAGTGGCAAGTCTCCACAAACAAATTGCCACACGGATCTCCACAGAATGAGGGCTTCGGTACCTTGTGTGCTCTCGAGATAAATAGGGGCGTAGAATTCCACAGAGAGTGTGAAAAGTGTCTTTTCTCATTCTAAAGTTGTTTAACCAGTCTCTGTCTGTCCATGTTCTTTGAATGAGTTGCCACCATTCCTGGCATCGTGGGTAGACCCAGGTTGTCCTGAAAAATAAGAAAAAGTGTCATATTAAGAAGTAGGAGGACATGAGCTAAATAAACAGCGTACATACAGTACATAAACTACAGCGATACATTATCGATCAAACTTAAATACAATATAGACCCTGTGTATGTCTCTGTCTTACATACATACAAAACATTTAAATACATATATATATATATATACACACACATATATAAATGTATATATACATATATTTCTCATTTTTTGCCTAAAGAGATAGTTCTTGTGATGGGCTACATTTTGGGAGCAGTCAGAGCTGAAAGAAAAAACTTGTTTGCAACAGGCTTATGGAGTTAACATTGTTCACAGTATACAGTGATGTTAATGGTAGTATCTTCAAATCATTTGCATTATTAAAAGCCTGACACTGTTTGACTCGCGTCTCAAAAGCAATATCCCGTATCATGTAGTGAATTGTGTTCTTTGGTTCATACCTGATCCTCTGTCGTCTGTTTATCCACAATGCTGCTGTCTGTATGCTGTGGGACAGGACACGTAGCGCACAGAGTCTCCTTCGGCTTTCGACAGCACACATTCTCCGACGCTGTTCCAAAATTTGAAACAGCGCGTTTCGCCTATGTCTGATGAGCCGCTGTTGTAGTTGAAGGTAGTTTTGTTCTAAAAAGAGCAAACAAAAGCAGAGCAGACATGCACGTACGAGCTGAATGTTTTCCTCCATTTCCGTATTCATTCTCCGTGAGCTCTCTCTGTCCAATAGGAGCCGATCGTCACACGCGTCGATATGTTTATATAAAAAGTTCACTTGCAAAAAGTACAGTCTGAATACGAACCGGAGCAAAAGAAAAAAGTTTGGTCCGCTTTTGATTCGGATCAAGCAAGCGGAGCAAAGGACTTTTCAGGTCTGAATACACCCTAAGTGTGTGCGCTTTAGGTGTGTTTGTGGCTCCACACACACACTGCAGCTGGTGTAGTGCTCGTGAGACACCGCTCGCAAGTCAGAGTGTGCGAGTTTACGGTGTGCAGGGTTCTGTTGGTCCGAGCCCTGTTCTTTATCAAACACAGCTGCAGACTTCTGTGTCAGGCACTTCTCCCGCACTCGCGGACAGTGTACCTCATGGTCACAGACAGAGGATGAAGCCTGCGCAGATCCACCGTGGTCCAGACACTGTTGAAATACACGCCCCGTCGTTTGTGCTGGAGGCACAGGACGCTGGAGTTTCCTTGTGTGTCCAGGACAGTTGTCTGTCCAGGACAGTTGTCTGTGTGTCCAGGACAGTTGTCTGTGTGCGCAGGACAGTTGTGTGCCCAGGACAGTTGTCTGTGTGCGCAGGACAGTTGTCTGTGTGTGCAGGACAGTTGTCTGTGTGTGCAGGACAGTTGTCTGTGTGTGCAGGACAGTTGTCTGTGTGCCCAGGACAGTTGTCTGTGTGCCCAGGACAGTTGTCTGTGTGTCCAGGACAGTTGTCTGTGTGTCCAGGACAGTTGTCTGTGTGTCCAGGACAGTTGTGTGCCCAGGACAGTTGTATGTGTGTCCAGGACAGTTGTGTGCCCAGGACAGTTGTATGTGTGCCCAGGACAGTTGTCTGTGTGTCCAGGACAGTTGTCTGTGTGTCCAGGACAGTTGTGTGCCCAGGACAGTTGTCTGTGTGCCCAGGACAGTTGTCTGTGTGCGCAGGACAGTTGTGTGCCCAGGACAGTTGTATGTGTGCGCAGGACAGTTGTCTGTGTGCCCAGGACAGTTGTCTGTGTGTCCAGGACAGTTGTCTGTGTGTCCAGGACAGTTGTCTGTGTGTCCAGGACAGTTGTATGTGTGTCCAGGACAGTTGTCTGTGTGTCCAGGACAGTTGTCTGTGTGTCCAGGACAGTTGTGTGCCCAGGACAGTTGTATGTGTGCCCAGGACAGTTGTCTGTGTGCGCAGGACAGTTGTCTGTGTGTCCAGGACAGTTGTGTGTGTGCCCAGGACAGTTGTCTGTGTGTCCAGGACAGTTGTCTGTGTGCCCAGGACAGTTGTCTGTGTGCCCAGGACAGTTGTCTGTGTGTGCAGGACAGTTGTCTGTGTGCCCAGGACAGTTGTCTGTGTGCCCAGGACAGTTGTCTGTGTGTCCAGGACAGTTGTATGTGTGTCCAGGACAGTTGTCTGTGTGCGCAGGACAGTTGTGTGTGTGCAGGACAGTTGTCTGTGTGTCCAGGACAGTTGTCTGTGTGCCCAGGACAGTTGTCTGTGTGTCCAGGACAGTTGTCTGTGTGTCCAGGACAGTTGTGTGTGTGCCCAGGACAGTTGTTGTGTGCCCAGGACAGTTGTCTGTGTGCGCAGGACAGTTGTCTGTGTGCGCAGGACAGTTGTCTGTGTGCGCAGGACAGTTGTCTGTGTGCCCAGGACAGTTGTCTGTGTGTCCAGGACAGTTGTCTGTGTGCCCAGGACAGTTGTCTGTGTGCCCAGGACAGTTGTCTGTGTGTCCAGGACAGTTGTCTGTGTGTCCAGGACAGTTGTCTGTGTGCCCAGGACAGTTGTCTGTGTGCACAGGACAGTTGTCTGTGTGTCCAGGACAGTTGTCTGTGTGTCCAGGACAGTTGTCTGTGTGCCCAGGACAGTTGTCTGTGTGCCCAGGACAGTTGTCTGTGTGCCCAGGACAGTTGTCTGTGTGTCCAGGACAGTTGTCTGTGTGTCCAGGACAGTTGTCTGTGTGTCCAGGACAGTTGTCTGTGTGCCCAGGACAGTTGTCTGTGTGCCCAGGACAGTTGTCTGTGTGCCCAGGACAGTTGTCTGTGTGCTGAAACCCTAAAAGCACTGCACAATTGCGCACACGCAGCTTAGAGTGAACATTGCTTAACACATACAGTAACTAATATTTACATATTATTAAAACATGCAATAAATACATGAAGTACAACTGTGTACATATACAATGGATATAGCTGACAGTATTCAAACTACACAAATACGTTTTTGAGACACAACGAGGTCCTTTAGATGCCGCTGGCGAAATAGTAAGTAAGTAATGTTTATTTATATAGCGCATGTTACAGACCAAGGTACAGACCCAAAGGTACAGACTCAAAGGCACAGACCCAAAGGTACAGACCCAAAGGTACAGACCCAAAGGTACAGACTCAAAGGCACAGACCCAAAGGTACAGACCCAAAGCACTTTCCAAAGTTCAGAGTCAGATATTGTTCCAATCCTTCCACACTCGGCGATGACAGAAGTAGACTGTTGCTGTTTGTTTCAGCCTGATCCAGATGTGTTAATGACACTAGAGCAGACTCTACTGACTGGGGTTGTTGATCTTTGGATGAATCCACCTTTCATTTTTCACCTGTTTAAAAAAATAAAATAAAACATGTACAATTTTTCACTTCAATGTGTTGGGGTCTTTCAGTAAAGAAGTTGTATCCAATTACTTGATTAAAAATCGATAAAGTGCTAGATTAGTAAATTACAAAGAACGTATGTCAAGCGATATTCAACAAGAAAGGAAGAAGCAAAAAAGTAATGTTTACATGATGGTGCTGAACTATTACTGCCGTTTTAGTAAAACACACACACTACAAGTTCTGTGTCCAATCTTGTCGTCCCTCCCCATTCAGTGATTGGTCCCAAATCCATGTGTACATTTTGGGCTGAGTTTGAGTTTTGAATGATTTGAGTGTACATTGGTCCCCATCTGTAAAACAAAATAATGTTTAATAATTTACATATTTCATCTTAACTTTACTCACTATCCAACACTGCTTTCATATTACATGGGGCGCACAGTGGCTCAGCTGGTCGAGGGTTCGATCCCACCACGACCCATATCACCTGCTCCCACTGATGTCTGCTATCATTATGTCCTTGGGCAAGACACTTAACCACACTGTAGTCCCCACTGAAAGATCAAGGCCGTATCTGCGTTGAAGGAGCAGCCATCTTCCTAACCCTAACCCTACTCCTGATTAAATAATCTTGCAGTATAAAGTAGTAGTAGCATGCATGTTTTCTTGATTTTTCCTCAACATGCTGTTGTGGCAGTACAGAGGGCAGACCTTGGGCACTACATCAGAGTTTAATTTAGACAGATCCGATCTAGAGCATCATTACCAGCGGTGCTTCTGCTTATCTCCCTGTATTACTGTGTAGCTGATAAGACAAGGTTGACTTATTGGATTATCCTCCAGTGTAGGACCAGGGTCTGTAATTACACCTATATTTGCAGACTAATGCATGTTCTGTCCTCTCCGAACTAATAATGGCATTATACAGAGAATGTTTTATATACATTTGTTTATTGAAGAGTAACATTTTTGTCAGGAGTCAGGAAGGGGTGAGAGGAAGAGGATAAAGCAGTAGATACAGTAGATATCGATGGTGACGGCTTGGTGGTCGGAGAGGTTGAGGCCTGTGAGTGGGATATTATGGACTGATAATGAGGCAGAGGAGCAGATGAGATCGAGAATATGACCGTGAGAGAGCGTGGGAGAGTTTACATGCTGCATGAGGTTTAGGCAGTTTAAAATGTCCAGAAAATCGGCTGTGCATTTGGAGTGTGGATTATCGACATGGATGTTGAAATCTCCAAGGAAGAGAACAGAGGGAGAGATGGAGGAGAGCTGTGTGTAAAAGTCTGTAAAGTCTGAAAGGAATGAAGTACAGGTTTTGGGGGGGGGGGGCTGGGAGATAGTGAACCAGAGAGTCTGAAGACCAGGTGCTGGAATGTGGTAGTGGCAGGGATGGAGATGGGGCGAAGATTGAGGTTGTGCTGTAGATGACTGCGATGCGATGACTTCCAGGGCAGGGGTGTCGAGGTACGAGTATCCAGGTGGTGTGGTCTGATTTAGGGTCAGGTAGTCCATGGGTTTATGCCGGGTTTCGCTGAGACGGAAGAATTCCAATTTATTGTCAGTTATGAAGTTGTTTAGAAGTAGGCTTTTATTATTTAGTGAGCGTGTGTTGAAGAGGGCCGCCTTGAGTGATTTTTGTTGTGAAGTTGTCGTAGAGGTTGGAATTGAGCGGAGGTTGAAAGGAGTCATGTGACTGGTGCCCAGATGACGCATACGGGAGATTCCAAGATGGCGCGTGTTGTGATCAGTCCAGAGAGAGGGGGATGCTGGTTTCAGTGGAGGAATGGAGGATGTATTTGCGGCAGGAGCTTCTGTGAATGTAGGTACGACGTCGGAGAAGGCAGGGCTGCTTTATCGTGCTGATCAAGTCCAGTGTTGGAGGAGCGCGGTGGTTAAAACTGAGCAGCTGCGAGGATGTGTACCCGAGAGCCACGGTCAGAGATGTGGAGACAGCTGAGGTGATAACAGCCAGTGCCAGGGCAGATTGCATCACACAGAATTAGACTGATTTTAAGGGAAAAAAATATATATACGTATATTAAAATTGTCCCATCACCTTTGGCCCTCCGTGGGCGGTTATCCCTCTCTATCTGTGGGCGGTTATCCCTCTCTAAGCTCGGGTCCTCTACCAGAGGCCTGGGAGCTTGAGGGTTCTGCGCAGTATCTTTCCTAGCACTGCACATTTCTGGACCGAGATGTCCGAGGTTGTTCCGGGGATCCGCTGTAACCACTCTTCTAGCTTCGGGGTCACTGCCCCGAGTGCACCGATCACCACGGGCACTACTGTCATTCTCCACCACCTTTCGAGGAGTTTCCCACTTAGACCTTGGAGTTTCCAGCCCATACTCTGCACAGATGTTTCTGTACACTATGCCAGCCACTTGGTTTGTGTTGGATCGTCTCAGGTGCCTCTTTGCACAACCGACACCTTGGGTCTTGTCTGGTGTGGTATATCTGGGCCTCTATCGCTCTGGTGCTCAGGGCCTGTTCCTGTGCAGCCATGATGAGTGCCTCTGTGCTGTAGGCCAGCTCTTTCTAGCCATTGGTAGGACTTCTTGAGATCAGCTGTTCTTCTGTTATGCTCCGGTGGTACATGCCGTGTAGGGGCTTGTCCTCCCATGATGGGCTCTCCTCCAGCACCTCCTCATCTCGCCACTGCCTGAGACATTCACTGAGTAAGTCATCCGTTTTGGGCTTCTCCATGATGTAGTTATGGAGTTTGGATGTTTGGTCCTGGACAGTGGCTCTCACACTCACTAGTCCTCGGCCTCCTTCTTTACGGCTTACGTACAGTCTCAGGGTCTGGATTTGGGATGGAACCCGCCATGCATGGTAAGGAGCTTTCAAGTTTTAACATCCGCGGTCTGAATCTCTTCCTTTGGCCACCTGATTATTCCTGCAGGGTATCTGATCACTGGCAGGGCGTAGCTGTTAATTGCCCGGGCCTTGTTCTTGCCATTGAGCCGGCTTCTTAGGACCTGCCTTACTCGCTGGAGGTATTTGGCAGTTGCCGCTTTCCTCATCGCCTGTTGGAGGTTGCCATTTGCCTGTGGTATACCGAGATACTTGTAACTGTCCTCAACGTCTGCTATTGTTCCCTCTGGGAGTGAGATCCCTTCTGTGTGGACTACCTTGCCTCGCCGAGTCACCATCCTGCTACATTTCTCGAGTCCAAATGACATCCCGATGTCATGGCTGTAGATCCTGGTGGTTTGGATCAGAGAGTCGATGTCTCTCTCGCTCTTGGCGTACAGCTTGATGTCATCCATGTAGAGGAGGTGACTGATCTTTGCTCCGTTCCTGAGGCGGTATCCATAGCCAGTCTGGTCAATTACTTGGCTTAGAGGGTTGAGGCCTATGCAGAACAGTAGTGGGGACAGAGTATCTCCTTGGTAGATACCACATTTGATGGTCACTTGTGCGAGCGGCCATTTGCCTCAAGGATTGATCTTAGCCTCCAACCGTCCATGGTGGGTCTCACACTGGCAGAAGCGAGGCAACCAGTCTGTGCCATCAGCCCCTCCGACCACCACCAACCATTCACATACACACCAGACTCATTCTAGGCAATGTGGGTGAAGTGTCTTGCCTAAGGACACAACAACAGTTTGGCACTTTACAGCCGCCGCACTGTGGCTGGTGTTCCCAGAGGTTAAGTGTCTTGCCCAAGGACACAACGACAGGAGACAGTGGGAGTTGATGGTGAAGGTTGGGCTCGAACCCACGACCCTCAGGCTCAAAGGTCAATGCTCTACCAACTGAGCTACTGTCGCCCGGCGTGTAATTTTATTTTATTACCTGGCATGTAATTTTATTCACAAATCTGCGCAACTTTTTCTTCAAAAGGACGTACAGTATATACCAATGCATTGCATGGATATGGGTTGCATTTTCGTAAGCAATTCTAAAATAAAGTCAGGTAATGCAGCTTTAAATCTCATCAAGAGTGTGTGAAGCAGTAATCAGAGCAAAAGGTGCTACTTTGAAGAACCGAGAATATAAGACATATTTTCAGTTGTTTCATACTTTTAGTACGTACATAATTCTACATTAGTTAATTCAGGAGTTTTGATGCCTTCAGTGTGAATCTACAATTTTCATAATCATGACACATATATGCATGCATTTGTTTGCAAATTAAATTTCTTATATAAACATGACAATGTATTGATATATTTATTATTTTGGCAGTTTTGGTCCTTATGAGTTTAACTTTACATCTTGTCTGCAATGTCTGATATGATTGAACTGAAAAAAAAGTGTGACCTTAATGAAAGTGTAACGGGAATTTCGACTGCACATTTACATTGAGAATTGTAGAGTAGTTATCAGTGCAAACAACCAATTACAAAAGAGCCAAAGATTGTCTCATTCCGTAGCAGATCTGAGATAGTAATTGTAATAAATGAAATCACCAAATACAGCTAAAGCGTTTTTCTTGCATTTGCTGCTTGTCCTTCAAATGTCTCGTCTCTCAGTTGGGACACTCTGAGCGGTTCCTTCCTCCAGTCGGCGCATCACCCACTGTTAAAGAAGATGATCAGCTTTCCCCCTCTGCACTGGACTAGTCAGACGACCTTAACCAGCGCTCCTGCAGACACTGCTGAGAACAGCATGTGTTTCTGGACTGGTCAAAATCAAAGTGCCCAAAGCTGGCAGGTAGATGACATCTTAAAATGTCAAGGATTAGAGTGATTTCATTATTTGAAAATGAAATCGCCTCACGCTGCCAGTGGTTTATCTCTGGTACATACGTAGGCATTCAGATCTGAGAATAAACTTTTCCAACAATGGCAATCTGACACAACGAGCCCTGTGTCCTGGATCCACAATCAGACCCTAATTATTTAGTTTACAGAAGTATACAGCAAGGTAGTAGCTCTGTACTCACAGATCGGAGCTCCGTGTTAGCGTCTTTTATCGTGGGAATAACACTGGTTTCCAGATCAGCTCTCAGTGAGTTTATTGTGTCGGACTCTCCTCGGACTCTCCTGCACCAACGTGTTTACAGCCTTTCACTGAGACACCATTCATTTGATTTGACCACGTTTCAGCTGATGTTGTGTTATTCTTTTATCATCCATTTTGGATCAACATTGAGATTTCAAACATGGGTGTTAGATTATGATTTTATAGCAGACGGCAGTTATGTCATAGTCTTTCTCATCGTCCTCATTCATTTGGCACTACTTTAGCATGATGACCTGAAATGTCCCTGAAGATTGTGACGAAATCCTCAGCTCTGTGTGAGGTGACCCAGCAAACACTCACTCGCAATCTAATGCAATCAGAGGTACAAGCCCAGCTCCGCTACAACACAGTGGGGTGTAATTAGGAGCCCAGCCCCAAGGCTCTCTCTGGCTCTTCACAGAGGAAGGCTGAGCGGCTGGAGAGGCTGCTGCAAAGCCACACACACTTATTAAAGCAAACAGGCCCGAGGTGCTGCTGCAGATCAACAGGGCGCAGACCAGGGAGTTCTGTAAGGGGTTTGAAAATTATATCAATTATTGGAAATAAGTTTAAAAAGAACAAACAAAATGCATAATTTGTATTAAAGTGTAATTAATTGGAACGTAATGTTAAAGCTGGGGTAGCGTCTTTTCAAACTACAAATTATAATAAATCCAACTAACTAGTTCTTCATCCTGTTGATATTACCATTAGCCTCCCAAGAAGTTCGTCTTCAAGCGTTTGGCGCCGCGGACGTTGCACGTTTTGAGATTTCAAGTGTTTGAGGCGCCTCCAGTGCACCTGACACTATCCATGACTGTATGCATGTATCGTTAGTATTGTTTTACTTTCAGCATTTAACCCCCTCCATCTCATACCTCAAGTTCCCCCCATCTGTAATGTACTCTGTGACTCCGTTTACTTTCTGTATATCTATGACTTTATGTATTGTTAGTGTTGTCTTATGTATAATATAAATATATATATAATGTCTTTGTCCCCATCATGTGTCCATTCAGGTACACTTTATTGGCCACTGTTGGTTAAATCTGTCATCTGCTTTTCTCCCATCCCTATCAGAGGCCATGGACACACACACACACACACACACACACACACACACACACACACACACACACACGCACACACACACACACACACACACACACACACACACACACACACACACACACACACACACACACACACACACACACACACACACACACACACACGCACACACACAGACACACACACACGCACACACACACACACGCACACACACACAGACACACACACACACACACACACACGCACACACACACACACACACACACACACACACACAGACACACACACACACACACACCACTTGCTCAAAATAACTTCACATGAGCTTTTGCGACCCACAATCAAAGCTGTATACAGAGAAGAGGTGGACCGAGCCCCGGGGGACCACAGGCCCAGATCAAAGCTGTATACAGAGAAGAGGTGGACCGAGCCCCGGGGGCCACAGGCCCAGATCAAAGCTGTATACAGAGAAGAGGTGGACCGAGCCCCGGGGGCCACAGGCCCAGATCAAAGCTGTATACAGAGAAGAGGTGGACCGAGCCCCGGGGGACCACAGGCCCAGATCAAAGCTGTATACAGAGAAGAGGTGGACCGAGCCCCGGGGGGCCACAGGCCCAGATCAAAGCTGTATACAGAGAAGAGGTGGACCGAGCCCCGGGGGGCCACAGGCCCAGATCAAAGCTGTATACAGAGAAGAGGTGGACCGAGCCCCGGGGGACCACAGGCCCAGATCAAAGCTGTATACAGAGAAGAGGTGGACCGAGCCCCGGGGGGCCACAGGCCCAGATCAAAGCTGTATACAGAGAAGAGGTGGACCGAGCCCCGGGGGCCACAGGCCCAGATCAAAGCTGTATACAGAGAAGAGGTGGACCGAGCCCCGGGGGACCACAGGCCCAGATCAAAGCTGTATACAGAGAAGAGGTGGACCGAGCCCCGGGGGACCACAGGCCCAGATCAAAGCTGTATACAGAGAAGAGGTGGACCGAGCCCCGGGGGACCACAGGCCCAGATCAAAGCTGTATACAGAGAAGAGGTGGACCGAGCCCCGGGGGGCCACAGGCCCAGATCAAAGCTGTATACAGAGAAGAGGTGGACCGAGCCCCGGGGGCCACAGGCCCAGATCAAAGCTGTATACAGAGAAGAGGTGGACCGAGCCCCGGGGGCCACAGGCCCAGATCAAACACACTCACAGAGAGTCTGGAGATCAGATGCTTGTGCTAAAACGAGCCGCAGAGGGCAAACTGACAGAGCAACAGCAAACAAAGGGAAAATGTCACCGGAATTATGGCAACAAGGTCAAAGTTGATGCATTTATTGTGTTGGGTTTTTATTCTGGGGATACAAAACAAAGTGGTATCTTCAATCTGCACAGTCAGTATGAGGGAAGAGATTTATTTTAGCCCAACAATAAAAACACAGTTGCCACAAAATGTTAGGGATATTAAGATTAAGAGATGAAGAGATCCTTTATTTGTCCCACAGTGGGGAAATGTCAGTGTTGCATCACAAGTTATAGAACAGTATGAAGGAGGAGCACACGGCACAAGTCAAGTGAACAATAGCTATACTAATTAAAATAAAACAACATTTCTATCTCTAGCATCAATAATAAGTTTAAAATCTCTATCTTGAAAATAATAATACAAATAAGCATAAAAGTTTTACATTTGCAAAATAAGAGGCAATTATAAAGTACTGTGTATTCTAGTGCAAGCTAAGTGTAGTTATATGTTAGCATCAGTGTTGCTGGGTACTACAACACCGGCATCTCCTTCCAGCGTGACTACACTTTAGTAACAACCAAGATATACAATATTTGTCGCGTAACCTACGTCTCGAGGCTGCTCTGATTGGCTGTTGGACTGTCCAATATAACAAACAGGGGTTGTGTTTCTTGGTTGAATTGTATCCCATAATAGTTTGGAGAAATTCCAGACCAACCTGCCCACTGAAATGTTATGTAGGTGGGCCTAAAGGTCGACTGGAGCCAGGCTACTGTGAAGGGGCTGCAGACATCCACAGGTCACCTTGGAAAAGAGGTGAATAGAAATCAAATGTAGAAATAAATATGTAAGAAGTAAAGCTGTGAGAGAAGACACTGTGGTCGGATGTTGGCTCAAAACACTTTTCACCAGAGCAAAAAGCCCCACACGCACATGCACACGCAGCATGTTTCACAGTCTGTGTTGGGAAATGGATTTTATGCTCTATATAATTGTAAATACAAATAGACTTATATATCATTTATATCGCTCTGTAATTTGGTCGAGTTGCTGTTAATGAGACTGCACGGTCTCATCGTCAGACCACATACAGGTACATAAATACATCATCATAAATGATTGTGGCCGTTGGCTGTTAGTATGTTCAAATATGCCTTTTGTCCTTTTGTATTTGTTTTATTATTTTCTACATATGAATAATAATGTTGCACAATGCACACACACACACACACGTTTTCTGTTGTATCCCTTAAAATACGTACTTGTGCTGATTGTTGTATGTATGTTCCTTTATAACAACTACAAAAAGCATATGTAGCATATAAGAGTAACGTTATGCCAGGGATAGGACAGAATAGGAAAGAATGGGTTTGTTGGACTAGATCAGAAGACTAGATACGGCTCTCTGGGAGGTGTGAGGCTGGTTACCGGCGGGTGCCATGTATTTACAGTGAAAAACAAACAACATTTAGTGCAAATATATATACAGTTCTGCAGATCAACAGTTCAACAACACAACAATACAGCAGCAGTACTTTTAAAAATGTCCAGAATGGTTCCCAACCATGGGTCACAGGTCGTGACAATCACACACACACAAAACCATGTAGTGGGGTGCCACAACGATGTGGGCTTAAATGTTCATAGTTATGGAGTGTCTTTGCATTGATAATCCAACGGTTATTGCGACAGGTGTGTGTGGATGAGTGAGGGAGTGGACGGACTGCAACAGCCTCCTACCCTGACCGCAGGAGGATTCTCCATCGGATTCAGGGTTGTGTCTTACCCAGACACAAAATGGCCAATTCCCCCTTATAATGAATGCCCAGCGGACGTTACGAATGTGAAGCGATGGTGGGGCTCCTGTGCAGCTGTCCGGTTGCGTCTCCCTCCCGTGTGTGACAGGGAGAAGCGCAAGCGGCTTGTATCACGCGCTACGGCCAATGTGATTGGCTGAGGCAGTTCTCGCGATAGTGAACGGGAACGCGGAGAATGAAATATATTAAAACGATTAAAACGTGGGTTACACATAGAACATTCTTGCTCCCCTGACTGTGTGTATTTGTTTCTATTGCAACACGTCATCCAACTGATGCTTAAACATTACTGAAACATACGTCACATACTGTTAGAATATTAGTATGTAATATTCTGACAGCTCTTGAAAAACCCACACCATGAAAAAAATGCATAATAATAATTCCAAAAAACTTCACAAGCACCTCTTATTATCACAAACCCATCTTCAAGGACCCTTTGACTTTACAAATGTGAGCAGCACTTGGGTTCATCAGTCCTTTGGGGAAGAGAGACAGTCTGAACGTGTCCTGCTCAAGGGCGATCCAGCGACCCACACACGGCGCTCACAGACGCACACACACACGCACACACACACACACACACACACACACACACACACACACACACACACACACACACACACACACACACACACACACACACACACACACACACACACACACACACACACACACACACACACACACACACACACAGACGCCGTGAGGTCAAATGTATGTGGGGCACAATGATCTCATTACAAGCCTTCACTTACACCATATTCCACTTTTAGATTGTGGTCCAACTGAAATGGATCCAACTGGAATGCAGCTCTGCAAGGGGCATTGAGTCAAGGTCAGGAACTGGTGGAATGGACATTCTGGGGGCGGGGTAAGCACTTTTGGCCTCTCCATCGCTAATAAAAGAAAAAATACATGCTTTTTTTGTACAATAATCACTTCTTCAGTTTAAAAATTGTAAATAAGTAAGTTTTTTTAGCGTGATTAATGGTATGAATTTCATAGTTGAAATAGACAGAGTGTGTTGTAGTTCTTATGGAGGAGGAGAGTTGGTATCCGCCGTGTAACAGGTGGTATTTCAAAGTGGATGAGCTTCCGTGATAAACCAACACTACACACAGATAAGTTTGGTCTTCTCAGTCGACCCATCCGGCAACTTCCAAACTAAACGTTCCATTCAGTGGCTTCTTAACATCCATTCACTCTAAACAAACCACTCTCTTTCACAGCGAGCTAGCATCAAAATGTCACCATTTAAAGGTGCCAGGCTAAAAAACTTTAAAAAGTGTTTTACATATTTGACTAAATTTCTTTGGCAGAAGAGAGTTCTTTTGTTTATAAAGGTAGCTGACTCCTGGGGATGACCAAATGCTTCTTTAGACTGATGTGACAATAGTTTGGTTAAGTTTGTCAAAAGTATTAAAGTATCAATTACTAAAACTAACTATCAAAACTAGATACCAATCTGAACTTGGATCGATAGTAAGTAATACAAAAATGATTACATAAACTAGGAAACACTGATAAGGAACAGCGGATCAAGTGGAGACAGCGTGTGAGAGGCGCTGAGCCAAGAGGACCCTTTAAAACCATGAAGAAAGAGTAAGTATTAAGTACCTATTTGTACCCCAAAAACTTTAAACGTCCTGTTCTGGCCATCATTGAAAACACTGCCTGGTTTATATTTAAAGAAATCAGTGTCGAGGACTAGATACATTAATGTCCTTATTGAATTATTTTTTATTATTTAGTGTGTCAATATCCAAATACAAATACATACAAAGTTATTTCAAACATTCTTGGAGGTATTGGAGGAGGAGCAGCAGGAGCCTGACGAATGAGAAGGTGGTCTTGTCTGTTGGTGTCTGGCCTGCTGGCCTTTTTTAATATTAATGTCATATAATATTGATTAATGCCTTTATGATTTCTGTTGGATGCAGAGGACATTTTTTTGGCTGTTTTGAATTGTCATTGCCATCTGTCATAAGTTGTCAGTGTTATAACCCTATAGTGGAGCTTGTAAGGAGAAGAGCAATGTAACATACAAAAGATGTAGAATGGTTAATTAAATGTCCTTTAATAAAATAGGCAAAAGGGGTAAATCATTGTAAAAACTTACCCAAACACAGAATGGCAGACTTTGCTTCTCGAGGCGGATCCCTCAAAAGGAACAAACTGATCAAGGCCGAGAACTGAAATGCGCAGCACGAGAGCCACAATGCTGTCCATGGTGCTGAACGTGCTGCTCCCCTGACCCAAGCTTTTAGCCGCTGCATCAGGAATGCAGTGTGCTTCAGTACACAAGTGGCTGGCGGAGAATAGGACACGTAAGTCCACACGTAAGGCAACTACAGCCGCACTGTTCTGGAATCTGAAGATCAGAAGCACATAACTGCGAGACACAAGTGTGTCCAGGGGAGGTAACGCTGGGACAACAGCTAACGGGAACTGTTGACTGAACATGAACGGAGTCAACGAAACTCCCCGTAACACACTTCTGTAACCGCAGGAAGATTGAAACGTTGAACTTTGGTGTCTCGCAGGATACGGATCATTCATCTGATGCTTCACCATCCAAAGATACACACGAGGTTCAGGAACAAGAAATGCAGACCTGTTGTTTCAAATAATTGTCTTTATTTGAAATAATACAAATAAAGACAATTATAAAAAAAGAAAAACAGAAAACATACCTAAGTTCTCAGACCTGGGCAAACTGCGGGACTCTTTGTGCTCGTTATCTGTTCAAGAAAACAACCATATCATTTTATTTATTCTTGTCAAATGTTTAAGTGCACATTACCAGTTTAATTTACCTTTGGTACAGAGTTGGTTCAATCCATGTATATCTGTAATCATTATTTTTCAGTGAAAAAACAACCAAACAATACTTTTTATGGGGATAGAGGTATAATCAAAAGAGCCTTTGATGCTGCACTAATACAGTATACAGTACTTTTAAAAGATTGAAGAATCCAGAGACCGAGAAATCACACATATCGCCTTCTTTGCTAACGGAGATCATCAGTAAAGAGGTGTAAAAGATTATATGAGAACTGGTAACAGAGATGCCTGTTAGCCGACCTGTATGGAACTCTTCTCCTTTCCTCGCCAACATAAAAGGCAGTCCCTTTGAAGACAGTCCTGCTGAAAACCCCACAGTTCAAAAGCTAAAAGTATTGCAGCCGAGTTGCATCAGATGGATGTCGCGTCCATTGCACCATTTCCTGGAAAATCCACCATCAACAAAGAGATCCCAAAACAATGCCATTCCACTTGTAAAATATGGTTTAGTCTCTAATAATGTTCATGCCAAGTTAAATCTTCACACTGGAGGAAGAAAAGCCTGGTCTTACCACACAATCTTACTAATTACATTTTGTACTAAGGTCAGGATTTGCAAAACATTCCTCTTGCTTCGGCTTCAATTTCTTGATGTTTTGGAGCCAAACCAGAACAGATTACTTTACTATCCCATTCGTCACCACCAAACTACAACCAGCAATTTCACTGCAAACTCTTGATGTCATGAGACTTGCCTACAACACCTAAGATCAGACCCAGACGTATTTGACCCAGACATAACGTACCGCCATGTTGGATCCAGAGTGAGAATATGTGGTCTCTGAGGAGGAGGGAAGAGAGCTTTCCTTTGATTAAGGAAGGTTCATCTAGTCTTCTCTGTAGATGGAGGTTATGTGGTTATTCTATACAAGTGCTTCTCAAAGTGTGCCCTTCTCCCCCGATCGCTCAGTTCAGAGGCCGGCCAGCTCCAGTTCAGAGGCCGGCCAACTCCAGTTCAGAGGCCGGCCAACTCCAGTTCAGAGGCCGGCCAACTCCAGTTCAGAGGCCGACCAACTCCAGTTCAGAGGACGGCCAGCTCCAGTTCAGAGGCCGGCCAGCTCCAGTTCAGAGGCCGGCCAGCTCCAGTTCAGAGGACGGCCAGCTCCAGTTCAGAGGCCGGCCAACTCCAGTTCAGAGGCCGGCCAACTCCAGTTCAGAGGCCGGCCAGCTCCAGTTCAGAGGCCGGCCAACTCCAGTTCAGAGGCCGACCAACTCCAGTTCAGAGGACGGCCAACTCCAGTTCAGAGGCCGGCCAACTCCAGTTCAGAGGCCGACCAACTCCAGTTCAGAGGACGGCCAGCTCCAGTTCAGAGGCCGGCCAGCTCCAGTTCAGAGGCCGGCCAGCTCCAGTTCAGAGGCCGGCCAACTCCAGTTCAGAGGCCGGCCAACTCCAGTTCAGAGGCCGGCCAACTCCAGTTCAGAGGACGGCCAGCTCCAGTTCAGAGGCCGGCCAGCTCCAGTTCAGAGGCCGGCCAACTCCAGTTCAGAGGCCGGCCAGCTCCAGTTCAGAGGCCGGCCAGCTCCAGTTCAGAGGCTGGCCAGCTCCAGTTCAGAGGCTGGCCAGCTCCAGTTCAGAGGCCGGCCAACTCCAGTTCAGAGACCGGCCAGCTCCAGGAAGAGGCCGGCCAGCTCCAGGAAGAGTCCGGCCAACTCCAGCTCAGAGGCCGGCCAGCTCCAGTTCAGAGGCCGGCCAGCTCCAGTTCAGAGGCCGGCCAGCTCCAGTTCAGAGGCCGGCCAACTCCAGTTCAGAGGCCGGCCAACTCCAGTTCAGAGGCCGGCCAGCTCCAGTTCAGAGGCCGGCCAACTCCAGTTCAGAGGCCGGCCAGCTCCAGTTCAGAGGCCGGCCAACTCCAGTTCAGAGGCCGGCCAGCTCCAGTTCAGAGGCCGGCCACTCCAGTTCAGAGGCCGGCCAACTCCAGTTCAGAGGCCGGCCAACTCCAGTTCAGAGGCCGGCCAACTCCAGTTCAGAGGCCGGCCAGCTCCAGTTCAGAGGCCGGCCAACTCCAGTTCAGAGGCCGGCCAGCTCCAGTTCAGAGGCCGGCCAACTCCAGGAGGAGTCCGGCCAACTCCAGTTCAGAGGCCGGCCAGCTCCAGTTCAGAGGCCGGCCAACTCCAGTTCAGAGGCCGGCCAGCTCCAGTTCAGAGGCCGGCCAACTCCAGTTCAGAGGCCGGCCAGCTCCAGTTCAGAGGCCGGCCAGCTCCAGTTCAGAGGCCGGCCAACTCCAGTTCAGAGGCCGGCCAACTCCAGTTCAGAGGCCGGCCAGCTCCAGTTCAGAGGCCGGCCAACTCCAGGAAGAGTCCTTATATATACAGGTGTGTGCCTTTCTGTGGGACCTTATATATACAGGTGTGTGCCTTTCTGTGGACCTTATATATACAGGTGTGTGCCTTTCTGTGGACCTTATATATACAGGTGTGTGCCTTTCTCTGGGACCTTATATATACAGGTGTGTGCCTTTCTGTGGACCTTATACAGTAGGTCCCATTTCGTTTTGTCGCCTTTCACGCGTGAATAGCACGAGACTCACGTGTGAAACACGCGTCTTTTTTTTTTTTTCCCCAGTGATGCTGCAATGACCCAAACAACCACCAGGTGGCACTTGTGAGCAGGGTTAGGAACATTGGCTTCTGACCGCTCATTCTTCTCTCTTCACCGGACACCTTTTTGTGGCTTTATAGCTCAATGATAAGGAGCTAGACTCTGGTGTGAGAGGACCCGGGTTCAAGTACAGGCTCTGACACTTTTGATTTTGTTGACGTTTACATTTTTTCTAAAAACATACTTAGTAATTAGGCCAACACATTTAAAATAGTTGCTAGACTGTAGTAAACTTGTAAAACGCGCTGGTGTCACACATGGCTGGGGGCATTAACGCACGGGTTGCCACTATTCATTCTATAAAAAGTCCACTTAAATTTTTAATGTAGTCCATTTAAACTTAAGTTTAAAATGTTATTGTTAGTATTTAAATATCTGCACGACCTGACTCCGTCATATCAGACTGACTTGCTTACTTTGCACACTCCGGGAAGAGCACTGAGGTCCTCTGACCAGCTTCTTCTGCACTGTCCCAAACTCTGGAACACTCTCCCTTACTGTATCAGAGCTAACCCTCTGTGGAGAGCTAACCCTCTGTGGAGAGCTAACCCTCTGTGGAGAGCTAACCCTCTGTGGAGAGCTAACCCTCTGTGGAGAGCTAACCCTCTGTGGAGAGCTAACTCTGCACCCAGTCCACAGAGCACCAGCCCCTCACTGATCCTCCTGCAGGTGCTGAGTCCACAGGAGCCAAATAAACAACAATTAAAATAAAAAAATATTGTTTCCCTAAATTGTGATTAAAAAGTCAGGATATGGGAATCCCAAAATAATATTTATTTTTACTCACCAAAGTCCCCTTTCCCCTCGGGTGCATGTTCAGTGCAGCCTGTTTTGATCAGATGTACATGTGTCTTGTGCAGCAGAATCCACACACAGTGCTGTCCAAGCTGGTATCATTAGCCACGTTAGCAGTGTTAGCTCCAAACGAACCAGCCAATCAGAGCTCAGCTAGCTGCTAGCATATTCTTCACGATTTGCGGCGGCTCAAAATGGCGGACAGCTCATTAAATATGCAGAATTTTCTAAAAATCATTGTAGCTAAACTAGAGTGGTCCAGAAAAATTCCCTCCCCTCAGCATTGAAACGTCTGGAATGTAGCTCTGAGCCAAGAGCCGACTTTTGGTCCATCCTGTAAAGACGTTTTTGAGAGGTCTGCTAATGCTATCTGTTAGCATTGAATTATTCTTCTTCTGGGTCCACCCCCACAGGCCCGGGGTGGTATTGCAGCATGTCAGCACACATCTCTTTGGCCACTTCTGAGCCGGGCCCACCCCCGGCTTGGCCTTAAAGCACATTTACAAAAGAAACTCTCCAATAAGAAATGTATTTTATATTCTGTATTTATACTCTCAATTCTGCTCTTGGATTGATACACAAGGTCCCTACTTTTGACGTGGCACACTGACAATGTAAAAAGAACCAAACCACAGATTATCCATCAGTGACTTTCCACACTCTCCATAAACATTAATAGCCCATAAAAAGCTTTGCAATCACGTTATTTCCTGCTGAGAGAGTTAAAAATCCTTTGTACAGTCATTTCCATCCCATCAAACACAAGTCCTGCTTACACAGCCCTTCTCCACCGAGGCATGTGATCCATAAGGATTTTCTACTCTCATCACTAAAGCACTCTGCTGCAGATTTAGAAAGGACAAAGTTGTCACAAGGAGGATTCTTGAGGCACACTTTTGTAAGCATCCTCCAGATCTGCATCAGGTCTACATCTGCAGGCCACTACCCAGGATCTTCAGCTCTACTATTTTGTATTTATTAAAAATGTTTGTGAGGCAAAAAGACAAGAAATAACAGACTTTTGGTCTCGCAGCTTGACATCTGGAAACATATTTAAATATTTGTTCATGTTCTTCACCTCCAGAGCAGATTAGATTTGCTGCGGAAGGGCATTTATTGTCACAGGTCTAAATGGAGTCAAAATAAGCAGACACAGACAAAATAAGCAGACACAGACAAAATAAGCAGACACAGACAAAATAAGCAGACACAGACAAAATAAGCAGACACAGACAAAATAAGCAGACACAGACAAAATAAGCAGACACAGACAAAATAAGTAGACACAGAAAAAATAAGTAGACACAGACAGAAAAAGTTGTATCGTGTAAAAGATAACGTTGGGCAGGCAGAAGAACAGGCAGCCAGGTGAATGATCTGAATGATGAAAACAGTCTGGAACAGGCTGAGAAGACAAACAAACCCTTCTACTGCAGTAATCATTCATGGGTGTGAGCCAAGGGATATGGGGAGAAGGCACGGAGGAGTGGAGAGGAACCAGACTGTGACCCCATCCTCAAAGGAAACAGAGGGTTGGAAACCAAGGGCACATTCAAATGGTGACATACCAAGAGAAGCAGAAAAGAATACTACACTGTAAACCCGGACAAGTTCAGACTACTCAAGTCACATTAGGAAACCCATTCCACACAAACCGATTGAGTTATTGCCCTGAGGCAAAAAAATGAATTGATTAAGTAGAGTAAACTTAAAAAGTAAAACAAAACACAAATTACTATATGGAGTCATAGCCAGTCAATGTGTTTAAGTTTTCCAATTTAAGAATTCCAAGTTCAGTTAACTTGTTGGGGAATTACTAAAAGAAAACTGTTTTGTTTTAGTAGTGTCAATATTAGAAAACTCAAATGTTTGCTTAGTACTACTTTAAAGCTCATATATTTAATTAAAACTAACTTAAAATGTCAAGGCAAACACCGATATCAACAAGGACATGCTAATGACCAGAAAAGGCAGTTTTTTAAAGAACACATCCCAGAATTTGTTCAGGCACTTATGGTTCTCCAAGTGATGTGTGTAAGTCAGTCCAAACAGGAGACACTTTTCCCAAAGGAAGACTGCAGAACAGAAGGATGCCAACTTCTTGCTCTGGACTTGAGTTTTCACCATTGATTATGATTTCTATGGGATGTGGGTCACCATCAGCAGCGTTCTGCAAAGGGGAAACAAGAAGAAACAGTGAGTAACCTGTTTGTGGAGAGTAACGCAAGCACTGGTCCTTCCAATTGTCAATCATTCATTTGTTCTCGTCAAATAAGACCAGAGTTTAGTTAAAAAAAATGAAGAGGGTGGTTCTTTCCTACACTGTAAATTCTTGTTTTGACTTTTAATTGTCTTAACACATAATATTGAGTCAAATTGGCAGTTTTTTTGCAAAAAGCTGTCACAAAGCGAAATTATGAATTGAAACAACTCTTCAACAGTAAACGTAAAAATAGAGTTTAAGATAACTATTTTATATTCAAAGAACATAAGCTAAGTCATTAATTGTGGCTATACCTGCCTTTGAATGCCAGATCCCGTTAGACCACTGATGCTATGCAGGGCAGGGCCTGGTTAGTGTTGTGATGGGAGTCCTTGGGGTACACCGGGTGCCATAGTGGGAGGCTGCAGCTGTAAAGTGCCAAACTGTCCTTGGGCAAAACACTTCACCAACATTGCCTAGAATGAGTCTGGTGTGTGTGTGAATGGTTGGTGGTGGTCGGAGGGGCCAAATGGCACAGACTGGTTGCCTCGTTTCTGTCGGGTAACTGGGGCTACATTAGTCGTTTATCACCACTGTGTATGGAGCGAATGAATAATCACATGTGAAGTGACTTTGAGTGTCCCAAAAAGTGCTACATTGTATAAAAACCCGTGCATTATTACTACTATTAAAAGAAAATGGACCCAATGCACTGATTATAAGCCGAACAGAGGAGGGAGTGTGCTAGGGCTACGGGCGGGATGAGCTTCGGCAACTGAACACGCCGTCACCCCTTCTTTATATTAAAGCTGCACTAACTGACTTTATTTTTGTGTTCATTACGAAAATCCAATCTTTTTCCATGCAATGCATTGGGACATACGTCCTTTTGAAGAAAAAGTAGCGCAGATTTGTGCTTGCGTGTCATTTAATTTTGGATCGAGTTTTTGGGAAACAGGGAAGAGAATGTGTTTCGGGTCCAGATTGTGACCAATCACAGTGGACCACTGGCCCCCACTTTCTTGAGAAAAGCCACAGGTCTCTTGTTAGCACAGACAGCTGAGGTAAACAGGCAGCGGAGAATAACCTGAAACTTCCTGTGTCTTTGTTACCGGCTTCTGCTTACACAGCAAAACAGCCAAAAGAAAGTCTTGTTCCTCCGCGCTTCCTGTTTCTATCAATCTATGGTCACGCCTTCCACCTTCAAAAGTGCAATCCATATTGTGAGAGGGGGGTGTGTAGTGTGGATAAGACTTTAGAACCACAGACACATGTTTATATAAGACTTTAGAACCACTGACACATGTTCAGAATAAGACTTTAGAACCACAGACACATGTTCAGTATGAGACTTTAGAACCACAGACACATGTTCAGAATAAGACTTTAGAACCACAGACACATGTTCAGTATTAGAACCACAGACACATGTTCAGAATAAGACTTTAGAACCACAGACACATGTTCAGTATAAGACTTTAGAACCACAGACACATGTTCAGTATGAGACTTTAGAACCACAGACACATGTTCAGAATAAGACTTTAGAACCACAGACACATGTTCAGTATAAGACTTTAGAACCACAGACACATGTTCAGAATAAGACTTTAGAACCACAGACACATGTTCAGTATAAGACTTTAGAACCACAGACACATGTTCAGTATAAGACTTTAGAACCACAGACACATGTTCAGTATAAGACTTTAGAACCACAGACACATGTTCAGAATAAGACTTTAGAACCACAGACACATGTTCAGAATAAGACTTTAGAACCACAGACACATGTTCAGTATAAGACTTTAGAACCACAGACACATGTTCAGTATAAGACTTTAGAACCACAGACACATGTTCAGAATAAGACTTTAGAACCACAGACACATGTTCAGTATAAGACTTTAGAACCACAGACACATGTTCAGTATAAGACTTTAGAACCACAGACACATGTTCAGTATGAGACTTTAGAACCACAGACACATGGTCAGTATAAGACTTTAGAACCACAGACACATGTTCAGTATAAGACTTTAGAACCACAGACACATGTTCAGAATAAGACTTTAGAACCACAGACACATGTTCAGTATAAGACTTTAGAACCACAGACACATGTTCAGAATAAGACTTTAGAACCACAGACACATGTTCAGTATAAGACTTTAGAACCACAGACACATGTTCAGAATAAGACTTTAGAACCACAGACACATGTTCAGTATAAGACTTTAGAACCACAGACACATGTTCAGTATAAGACTTTAGAACCACAGACACATGTTCAGTATAAGACTTTAGAACCACAGACACATGTTCAGTATAAGACTTTAGAACCACAGACACATGTTCAGAATAAGACTTTAGAACCACAGACACATGTTCAGAATAAGACTTTAGAACCACAGACACATGTTCAGTATAAGACTTTAGAACCACAGACACATGTTCAGTATAAGACTTTAGAACCACAGACACATGTTCAGAATAAGACTTTAGAACCACAGACACATGTTCAGTATAAGACTTTAGAACCACAGACACACGTTTATATAAGACTTTAGAACCACAGACACATGTTTATATAAGACTTTAGAACCACAGACACACGTTTATATAAGACTTTAGAACCACAGACACATGTTCAGAATAAGACTTTAGAACCACAGACACATGTTCAGAATAAGACTTTAGAACCACAGACACATGTTCAGTATAAGACTTTAGAACCACAGACACATGTTCAGAATAAGACTTTAGAACCACAGACACATGTTCAGAATAAGACTTTAGAACCACAGACACATGTTCAGAATAAGACTTTAGAACCACAGACACATGTTCAGTATAAGACTTTAGAACCACAGACACATGTTCAGAATAAGACTTTAGAACCACAGACACATGTTCAGAATAAGACTTTAGAACCACAGACACATGTTCAGAATAAGACTTTAGAACCACAGACACATGTTTATATAAGACTTTAGAACCACAGACACATGTTCAGTATAAGACTTTAGAACCACAGACACATGTTCAGTATAAGACTTTAGAACCACAGACACATGTTCAGTATAAGACTTTAGAACCACAGACACATGTTCAGTATAACATGTGTTGGGTTAATTATTGTTGAAGATGAGTTGTTAAACTTCCTTGCTGTCAAAATGCATATATTGACGCAAGATGAACTTATAATGCTCGCAACAAGACATTTCTCGTCGGAATGGATTGAGGACTCCAAACGAATCCTGTTTGACGTTTGTCCTAAAACATCTCTGCGCAACATTGCACACAAAGGCCCGCAGAAGGATATAAACAACATCAAGGCTTGTTTGAAAGTGCTCAATGAATCTGGCGAAAACATCCCTCGGTTTGTTTCGCATTATTTGGATGAGCTGCCTATTGTTGGATTTGGGAGTCTGGACGCCTCCGCGCTTCTCAGCCGGGTGGAGCAACTCAGCCGGGACGTCCTGTCAGTAAGGCTGGCGTCCGAGGAGCAGGCTAAAGTTAGCGAAAACCTGCGACAAGCTTCAGAGGCTATCGAACGCCGGGTAGGACTGATTGAGGGGGCTCAATCCAGCCCGGATTCTAGCCTAGAGTCCAGTGGAACTATGCGCGCCCCTGCTGTGTGCGTATCGGACCCAATTGCGGCGCAGAACCGGGCGGGTGCTAGCGCCTCAACTCGGGAGTGGACCACTGTTGTCAAAACGGGCCGGCGACTGAAACAAGGGCCTCAACTGAGCTCGAAACCACCCCAAGCTGCAGGGAAAGATCGAAGGAAAGTTGGAATTACTGGGACAAGCACCGCAAGCACGATCAAGGTGGTTACATCTAAGCTGGTGAGTGTGTTTGCTACCCGCTTTGACCCGGCGCTTGATGCTGAAACTTTATGTGGCTACCTGGCGGAGAAACTTAACAACAACTCAGTCGTGTGTAGAAAGATTGCAACAATTCAGAGCCGGTACAGCTCATTTCACGTCACGGCAGAATGCTCCGATGTCGCGTGTTTCTATGACCCAGATCTATGGCCGGCTGGCATCTTTGTGCGCCGCTACTATGAACCACGCAGGGCTGGTGGAATTCATGGAGCAGGGATGTCTGGTGCGGTGAGGGATACCTCACCAGAACACGGTAATGCAGCAGTGGAGAGTGACGTGACCAATGCGTAAAGGATGCATGCGTATAATGGTTAACACTCAACATGGCTTTTTCAGTGGTATCCTATAATGCGCGCGGACTGCGTGTGGGGCATAGTGATGGAGACAGAGCACGCCGTCTCACAGTGGATAAACTATTAGAAACCTGTGATGTACTGTGCATACAAGAGACATTTTTGACCAAACAAGATCTAGAACGCCTCAATAGTGTACACAAGGACTTCCATGGGGCAGGGGAGTCCACCACTGACTTAAATACTAAACATGTTAAAGGCAGAATACCAGGAGGGGTCGCTGTTCTATGGCATAAGAAATATGACAATATGGTCAAGGTGCTCAGGCTGGGGGTAAACTGGGCTATTGGCCTTGAAGTGCATTGTGATAGCAGTAAGATAGTAATTCTAAACATTTATACACCTTATGAGTGTGCACAAAATGAGGATGAGTATGTCAAATGTCTTGCCAGCATCTCAACATTCATTAATGCCATTGACTCAACATGTATAATTGTTGTGGGAGATATGAATGCGGATATCGCTGATGACAAATCAATATTTGCTAAACATTTAAAACTATTTTGTGCTGATAATGGCCTTATACTATCTAGTGAGGTTTGCCTGCCAGAAGGAAGCTACACGTATGTTAGCGATGCCTGGCACACCACATCTTGGCTTGATCATTGCCTAAGTACTACGGATGGGCATACCACCATCACCAGCATGCAGATTTTGTATGACCTGGCAATATCTGATCATATGCCATTTATTCTCAAATGTAACCTGGGAAACATCCCAAAAGTAACACCTAATGAAGTATGTCCCAACACAGACACTCTGGACTGGTCAAAACTATCGGATGAGAACATCTTTGCCTTCACCAATAGGACACATGGGTGCTTGAGCAGTATCGAGGTACCCAAAGATGCCATTTTGTGCCGTGACATTAATTGCAGAAGTCAGGAGCACTGCTCTCAAATATGTTCACTATACAATGGTGTCACTGAGGCCCTCATTGCAGCTGTAGACCTCTCAGTAAACATAAAAAGCACACCCACAGTGGTAAACCTGGATGGAATATGTACGTGGAAGGAGCTCATGCGGACGCTCGGTGTGCATTTAAAGCTTGGACAGAAGCTGGGAAGCACAGGAGTGGGTCACTGTTTGAACAAAAGAAACGTGCAAATGCCAAATTCAAATGTGCCTTGCGCTATATAAAGCGGAATGAGAATCGCCTAAGAGCAGAATCTCTTGCTTCCAAACTGAAAAACAACAACTTCTTTGACTTTTGGAAAGAAGTTAGAATGATGAACAGTTGCAAGACTTCTCTTCCCTGTGATATTGACGGAGTGACTGGTTCGGACAATATATGTAAATTGTGGATGAAATATTATTATGAATTGTATAATTGTGGTAAAGACAATAATGCTATTATAGGGGCTGTTGATAATAATGATGGTGTGATCGTAACTCCACTTGAGGTTTTTAATGCTGTTTTAACATTGAAGAGTAACAAGTCATGTGGACCAGATGCAGTTTCATCTGAGCACCTAAAATATGCAAGCAAAAAGTTATACCCACTTCTTGCTCTATGTTTTACTAGTTTTTTTGTTCATGGGGTTTTGCCTGTGTCACTTATGTCAGTCTTACTTGTCCCAGTAATCAAAGGACCTGTTTCAAGTTCCTGGCTACCTTATTTAGGGTCCTCATATTTTGGTACTCACAGCAGAGTATGCGGGTGAAGTGTGGTGGGTCAGCTAGTGTGATGTCCCTCCTGTTGTTTAACATCTATAATGGGCCGATTTATCTGTACAGCTCAATCACTGTAAGACTGGGTGTGTTGTGGGAGGCATAGTGATTAACCACCTCATGTATCGCCGATGACCTGGTTGTGCTCAGTCCGTACAGTGCAGGACCTTCAGCAGCTCCTCAAGATATGCTCTGAGTACGGTCCTTCAAAATGATATAAAAATATAACTCTAGTAAAAGCTTCATCATGATTGTGAGGACAAAAAATGACATAAAATCTGTATTTCCTGCATTCTCCCTATGTGGTAATGCTCCTAAATGTCAGTGAGGAGGTAAAGTACCTTGGCCATTACATATGCAGTGACCTCACAGACGACCGGGGATATACACAGACAGAGATGTAAACTGTATGGCCCAATCCAACATGCTGGTCAGAAAGTTTAACATGTGCCTCTGTGAATGTTAAAACCTCCCTGGTTCCAATCTTTTTGTGCTCCCTCATACACAGCCCAACTATGGCGGAGCTATAAGCAGGCCAGTTTGCAGAAGTTAACTGTTTGCCTATAATGACTCGATGAGGATGCTGTTGAAGATCCCCAGACACAGTAGTGCGAGTCAGATGTTTGCTGAGTGCAGGGTGCGCTCCTTTCCTGCTGCCCTACGTCCACTGCTACTATCGGTTCATGTGTAGAGTGTGTGAGGGTGCCTAATGCTATTGTACAGTCACTGGTTTGTCCTTACATTAGCTCAGTCAGGTTCACTTCTTTGCTCTGGAGTCACTGGCGTCTCTGTATGTGTGACTTGGTCTAAATATGTGAATATGTGATTACTATGTGTGTTTTTAACTCTGTTCTGTTATTTTTAAAACTTTTTCTTTAATTATTCTTAGCTATGGATCTGTGCTTGCATGTGTGTTGTTAAGCAAGTATAAATGTGGTCGTCCTGTGTGTTGTTAGCTAGATTGTTACATGTGTGGTAAGTCCTGTAGGCTGTAGCTTCAGAGATCCAGAGTGAAGCCAATGCAACCATGTGTTTGTTGACCTTCTTATATTGTGGTTGCATTGTATAATCTATTGTGCTCTCAGATACAAGAAAAACGTGTGGTTAATGTAGGTGTAATTAACAGTTATTAAAAGGTATTCTTATGATAAGAAAGTGGCAAATAGGACTTCAAGACATGTGTTGAGATTGACACAAAGAATCTATTGCATCTGTAGTAACTGTGAGAAACACATTATTCCAATGACAAAAAAACGTATCATTTGGTGCCATAGATTTCAGCAGACAATTAATAAAGTCTTATTATTCCAAATCACCAATACTCTGTTATGTAAATACTCAGTGTATCAAATGTATTGTTTAGCCGTATTACCACCACTGGTAACATGGGCAAGTTTTTAACAATGGGCACTCACAGTGATTTTTATTAACAATCACACAACTTGAGTTTGCAACTAACATCTGTCGATTATTTAATTAAGAAAGAAGCATTTTTAGTTTACCATTCTAG
Source organism: Knipowitschia caucasica (assembly GCA_964034765.1). Classification (NCBI taxonomy): domain Eukaryota; kingdom Metazoa; phylum Chordata; class Actinopteri; order Gobiiformes; family Gobiidae; genus Knipowitschia; species Knipowitschia caucasica. The sequence goes on from OZ035833.1 coordinate 830,316, forward strand.
CCGTATTACCACACAGTGGGTAGCACTAGTAATAACTTTTGGATTAACTGTGGGTAGCACAGTAAAATTTAAAACACACAACAATAAAAGACCAGATTAAGTGACCAGTTTAGAGTCTTTGGATGTTGGTTTTTCAGGCCGCTTGAGGTAAAGTTTGGGTGTGGCTGGGCTGGATTAAGATTGTTTACCTGTATATTTATCAAAGGTTTGTGTTTGTGCAAAATGTATGAACATTTGAGCAAATTGATCTAGGATGTATAATAGGACTCCCAAAATTCTAAAACCACAAGAACTCCCAGAGTTCCACACGCAGTATAGCTCCGGGATTCATAATTATACCCCTACTTTTCAAACATTTGTACTGTATTGTAGGCTGCTAGGTTTAAGAAAGTTTATATTCGCAACTTAAGGCAAATTTACAATAAAAGAAAGTAAAATTAGAATCCCACAAGGCATTCAAATTATGAATAATCACAGTACATTAAAGACCTTATGACGGGTTTGATTCATTTAGAAATACAGTTTTAATACCATTTTATATTAGAAGAGAACTACTAAAGGTTTCAAAATCAGTTGTTGTTTTTTTTGTCTGATCCCCCCAAATCGAAATAACCCCATAGCAACGCCCTTAGAAACGAAAAAACTTCACAGCCCTTGGTGACGTCAGAGTGGGTACGTTTCAACGCTGTAATTTGTTTACAATTTGGTATTCGTTCTTTTTTCGCTGATATTCAAGATGACAAGGCCGTGTACAGAGAGTCTGACATAAATACTAGATTACAAACCTTCGTTGTCACTTCGTTGTTAAACCCGGCATAAGGTCTTTAAAATGAGTGAAGATACAATCTTTCTGTTGTATGCACAGATAAACAGAACTGATTTTAACCTGGATTTGAACACTCTCTGACTAGACCTCTGAATCACATTTCCAGATTTTAGCTGAATTTAGCATGCTTCTGTAACGGCCCATGTTTAGCCCTGACTCTGGGCACCAGCAGGAAGCCAGTCCCTGGGCCCCTCAGGGTCCGAGTTGGTTCTTATGGCACTCACATGTTACAGATGTACTTTGGTGCGAGGCCTCAGACTGAGATGTGTACACAAGCAGAGCTGCTTTAAAGTCTATTAGGTCGTTAATGCGTGGGTAAGAATTTCCAAGTTAGCTTTAGACGCTATATTTTTTTATTGCAGCAATGTTTTTAGATGGCAAAAAGCTGTTAATATTACTGAGTTGATGTGGCTATATAATTTTAGGTCTGAGTCCATTAATGCCCCCAGATTTCCAGAGGTGTGGACTCGAGTCATGTGACTTGGACTCGAGTCAGACTCGAGTCATGATTTTGATGACTTTAGACTCGACTTGACCAAATATAAAAAGACTTGCAACTCGACTTGGACTTTAACATCAATGACTCTGACTTTCACTTGGACTTGCGCCAATTGACTTGCAAAGACTTGCGTAACCCGGGCCATTTTTACCTTTCTCCGCATCTCTCTTTCTATCTATGCCGTCTCTGAAGAAACAAAGCCTCGCGGTAGTTGTAGCGCTCGCGAGAGAGTTCAAACGTGAGTTCTCCGCAGTTCGCGCAGCAACACTTCCCTAAACAAGCGGACTGCATTCACCGGTGGGTGTGTTGTCTAGGGGAGCTGGAAATGAGCGAGCTGCAGGTATTTATCGCAACCTAACGTCATATTTTGTTCTACAAACCGTAATTGATATGCTTTCACTACAGGCGCCTCATACAATTGAATCGACGCAGTTGTCACACTGTGTGCCGTGTTTTAAAGAGGAACTGGTGAGTCAAACTAGCGCTAGCCTGCGCTGCTCTGTTAGCTCTTTCTTATATTTTTCTGTGTGGGCGCCGAGGCCTATTATTATGAGTATGTTTTTGCTGTGCTCCTCCTGCTAAAGTTTGCATACATTAGATAGTTGTTTTGATTATGTGCACTAAGCTAGATTAATATTTGCACTATTGTTTATGGTGCATTGATATGAGAATCAGTGCTTTGACTGATTGAATTAATTTATATGAGACATTTTATTATGTAATGATATATTGGTAATTATGAGATATTACTAATGCTGGTCCAGTTCATACAGGCCAGGTTCCTTCCCCTCCATTGGTCCCTTCAGTCCTTTGGAACAATAACCACTACGGACATTAAACTGATTATATAGATACAGGTCCTAGCCCAATACTCATATTCATATATGCTGCACTGCTGCACTTGCTACTTCCCATTAAAAACCCCAAAGATAAAAAGTATGTTGACATGGACTGCTCTGATTTTATGTGTGGTCTGTGCATGTGTAACTGAGCCTGCATCTGGCACAACATCCAATTAGATCACGTAGATAGTTTTGATTTACCAGCAGCCAACGACATGGAACAAACTGTTAGTCCATGGGTCAGAGACCAACGAGAATGCACCAGCAAAATGATTCCTAACATTATTTTGTTTGCCTACAAAAGTAGGTGGAGACCAACAAGAAACAAATCGCGGTCAAAAAGACTCGAGAGGACTCGAAAGTCAAACCGTAGGACTTGGGACTGACTTGAGATTTGTTGGCCTTTGACTTGGACTCGACTCGGGACTTGCCTGTCTTGACTCGTGACTTGACTCGGGACTTGAGGGCAATGAATTGAGACTGACTTGTGACTTGCTAAACAATGACTTTGTCCCACCTCTGCAGATTTCTGACCTGATTTGAAGTTTTTAGAGAACGAGACTAGAGTTGACCAAAGACAATCATTTCAGTTTAGTCTGAGGCATGACTAGACTGTTGTGAATGGTTTGTTTTCTTGATAAAAAAAGCTCATTGATGTAAAACATGGCATTTTCTGGGAACATTCCACATGGAACATGCTCGCTATTTTAGCACCTAACTTATCAGCTTGCTATCTATTAGATCACTGATCTGAACCTCCTGCCATAAGAACAGCTTCTTCCCCTCTGCCGTTGGACTCATGAACTCTTCATAACCTGTCCCCCTGCCCATTTAAGTCACCTTACTGCCCCCTATCAAGTCACTTTACAGCTGTCGCCTTATTGCCCTGCCTACTGTGCATATTGTGTGCACCATGTGCACTTGCATATTGTACATAGTAACTGTGTAACGCTCAGCCCCTCGGAGCGCGCACTACAAACTACATCGAGGTAACTGACGCTTTATACCCGCTGTGATTGACCTAACACCGATCAAAGAAAAACAACCACTCATTAATCTACTGTGCGTAACGTGTACTCCATTTACTCAGTACTCAGTCCAAAACAATCAATAATCATAAACAATATGAAAGACTTAGTCCTACCCGCGCCCCCGTATGTCCCACTGTCAAATCTGGTGACGAGTACGTGGCTCCGGTGATAGTCAGTGTAGTTCAAAAGGCAAATCCAAGAGTTGACAAAACGATGTAGGTAATCCAAACAGAACGGGAAAGTAATCCAACTGTTTGGATTACAAACGTTCAGAGTGTGGGCAGAGCGCAGTGGGTGAGTGCGCTCTCCCTCTCCAGCAACCGGGCTCTCCTGCCGGGTCCGTCCCGAGGGTCTGTACAGTCCGCTATAGTAATCCCCCCCCCACAGATCTCCGACTCAAGTCTCTCATGGCAGGTCTCTGATGAGCGCTCCCTCCCGGGACACGCCCCCCCCCCCCAGTTCATTCACTAAACAGAACTGTCACATTAGGCCCAAAACATAAACAAATATACCTAAACACACATTAACACATTTTAAACATTTGTGGCTATGCTACAACTGTAATTATCCTTTTTTGATTTTATTCCTTAGAAGTGTATGCTGATTTATTATGCCTTACTCTATTCTCTTTTTTCTGACTGTTGCACTGAGCCAAAGCAATTTCCAAGTCTGTGACTTCCTGTTACTTACGTGGCAATAAAAATGATTCTGATTCTAATTCTGATCTTTAACTGGCGGCCAGCAAGCTGAATCCGGCCTGTTGAGCCGTTCGATCCGGCCTGAAACTGTACTCCAAAATACAGTATGTTATAATTTATTATCATTATCATCCTTGTTTTCTCTGTCATTCCCCTGTTTTGCAACATTTTTGTGATATAAAAAAAAAATAATAATCAATGACTGGAAAAGCCATGTTCCAGCTTCTTCCCTCTGGAAGAGGATATCATTCGTTTTGCTAACAGCTTTTTTCTTCAAGGTATTATCAGTTTAAACAAGACACTTTAAATAATCTTGCCTTTGTATTGAAACTATTTTAGTTGATGTTTAATTTGGTGGCCATACTTGCATTTAAGTTAGTAATTTCTTCATATAGCGCCTTTCACAAAAGCGCTTTACAGTTGTCCACAGAGAGAAGGGAGTGAGGTCGCTAGTGCACGAGACCTATTGTGCATGTTTTTAGTGGTAGGGAAAATCGGAGCACCCCGGAGGAAACTCCACTCAGAAAGACCCTGCTCCGACCAGGATTCAAACCAAGGACCTTGTTGCTGAGAAACAAGAGTGCTATCCACTCAGCCACCGTGCCGCACATGAAAGTTGGTCAGTGCTGTGATGAAAGACCTCTGGAAACACCAGCCACAGTGGGGCGGCTGAGGCTGTAAAGTGCCAAACTGTCGTTATGTGCTTAGGCAAGACACTTCACCCCCATTGCCTATAGTTTAGTTTAGTTTAGTTTATTTATTTAAGATGACAGGGACAGTGCATAAACATTCACCTCAAAGGGAGAGATGCATTGTACCAGGTTATAGCTCAAGAGCTAATTTCCACCTGTAGTCCCTGGGCAGGCTGATGTTATGGTATTACATTAAAAATAACACACAATCATGGATGTAGTTTACATTTGGCTAAAATACAAGTCTTTACATGCACAATTTGTTTAAAACTCACATTCATATCACTCATTTATACAGGTCAAACACACACACTCTCCCCCCCCCTCTCTCTCACACACTCACACACACTACACATGAGTGCAAGTTTGGTTTGATAATAACCATCCATCCATTTTCTTCCCTTTAATCCATTTCTGGGTCAGGGGGGTGGCAGTCAGAGATGCCCAAGTCTCATAGCACCAGCCCCTCACTGACCCTCTGCAGGTGGTGAGTCCACATTAGGACGGCTGCTCTCTGAGTGTGAGCATAGCCTTGATCTTTTTATGATAATAACCATTTCCTTAAAAGGCGTGAGAACATGTAGGAATTGGTGCTTGCTATCAGCTCTGTGGGAAGCATATTCCACTGACGGGTGGTCACAGGAAAAAGCAGAGTTTCCAAAAGCTGTCCTGCGTTTGAGGATCCTACACTCGCCGCTCGGTGGCTCTCGTGGCTCGTGTTATGTCTGAGCCTAAAGAGATGAACTCTTTCAGTGGAGGAGCAGCGGTGTCATGCAGGATCTTATACAGGAAGAAAAGATTTGTGTGTTTAATTAAGTTGTAAAAGCTTAAGATTTTATGTTTTTTAAGGATATGACAGTGATGGAAACGTCTGCTTTTTTATCGTGGATTTTTAATGAGTTTTTATAAAGTGACTCAAGTGGCCTCAGGACAGATTCAGGAGCTTGAAACCAACTTGTCATACAATAAAGAAAATGGGGAACAATCATTGCATTATGATATGCTCCTGACGCCTCTGTTGTCAGTGAATTTCTAATGTGTCGAAACTGTACCATATTATATTTAACTGTATTTGATAATTTCTTTAAATGTTTTGTAAAACCTAAATTTGGATCCAATATGACTCCTAAATACTTGTTCAGCTATTGCAATTTTTTGTCCATCAATTAAAATGCTTGGACAATTGGTAATTTTACGAATTTTGAAGTACATTGACAGTCTTGTCTAGATTTAGGGTGAGACATGAATTTTTAAGCCACTGTGTAACTTTTTTCATCTCATTGGTCAGTTTTTCTGCGACCTCTTCTGCAGTTTTGCCATGGGCATACACCACAGTGTCATCAGTGTACATAATAATCTTACTCTTACACACAGTCGGCAGATCATTTATGTAAAGAGTGAACAGCAGGGGGCCCAGAATGGAGCCTTGTGGAACTTCCATGCTGCAAGGTCTTAAGGTGAATTTATATTGTTAACAGCAACACATTGGTGCCTGTCTTTGAGGTAAGTTTGAATCAAAGTTTTAGTATTTATGTCAAGAGAAAAATTAGACAGTTTGATGATGAGAAGCTCATGGTTCACAGTGTCAAAAGCCTTTCTCAGGTCTAGAAAGACTGCCCCAACTATTCCTCCTCCATCAAGACTGGATTTAATGTCTTCCAGTAAGTAGCAGCACGCAGACTCTGTGGAGTATCTTTTCCTAAAACCAAACTGGCAAGAATGTAATGCATCAGTGTGGTCCAGATGCTCCACTAGCTGCTCTGCTACCACCTTCTCAAAGACCTTGGAGAAGGCTGGAAGGATACTAATAGGCTGATAATTTGAAACACAAAGCTTGTCTCCTGACTTAAATATCGGCTTGACAACTGCTTTTTTGAATGCCATTGGAAAAGTATTTTCACTTATGGCTTGACTCACAGCTTTTGTTAGTGCTGGAGTTAGAGTCTGTTTGTGTTCTTTTAAAATAGAGTATAGTGTCAAGCCCATATATATCCTTTGCTTTACTATTTTTCAAATTTGATATTATTTTGAAAATGTTGCCTTCATCTACGCTCTGTAACCTACAATAAGATAAATTGTCATCTTCAACATAGTTAGTTAGTCAATGATTCCATTGATTTTGACCTGCAGATGCTCCTGGGGTGCTTTTCCCTCAGAATCAGAATCAGAATAATTTTTATTGCCACGTAAGTAACAGGAAGTCACAGACTTGGAAATTGCTTTGGCGGAGCAGGGATGGCAGGATTGTGTTGAAGGCAGAGCTGAAGTCCACGAACAGGACCCTGGCGTAGGTCCCCGGGGAGTCCAGGTGCTGTAGGATGTGGTGGAGGGCCAGGTTGGCCAGGTTGTCACCTTACATTGTGTGCACCATGTGCACTGTATATTGTATATAGTAATTGTAACTCTATTTTAAATTTGTTCCGTAGAAGTGTTTTTTATTCTCTATTTTTTCATGCCTCTCTACCCTTACCTCTCTCTCTGACTGTTGCACTGTCTGTGACCTCCTGTTACTTACGTGGCAATAAAAATGATTCTGATTCTGATTTGTACGCAGATGACAGCCTAATCTATGTGCCCTTTTTCAAGAAAATATACAATTTTGATTATTTTCAAAATACAAATCAATAATGAAACTATTGAAAGAGTAGAGGAGTTCAAGTATCTTGGAGTACTCATGGATTCTCATCTTAAATTTGGAGCTCATGTGAAAAAGATAACAAAGACTGTCAAGATCAACTTGAACTGTTTCCGTCTAATAAGATCAAAACTCTCAATCAGTGCAGCCAAGCTGTTCTTCCATTCAATGATCCTGTCCCATTTTTCATATTGCATCACTGTGTGGGGCCAAGCTAACCAGTCCACCATGAAAGGTTTGAACTCTCTGTACAAGCAAGCTCTGAAAGTGCTCGATAAAAAGCCCACTTTGTGGCACCATTGCAAAGTTCAGGAAAAATATAATCTTTTAAGTTTTGATAATTTTATAACATACTTTTTTATTAAACTAGTCTTTAAATGTGTAAACAACCTCGCTCCCAATATCGCTGCAGGAATGATTGAGAAATGTGTAGCTCACAGGATGACCACTAGGGGCGCTGCCAATAGAGACTGCAGAACAACAAGATGTAAAACATCATTTGGACAGACTGCGTTCGCAGTGAAAGGGCCACAGCTTTGGAACACGTTACCTGCAGAACTGAAAGCCCTAACAGACTTGAAGGAGTTTAAAATTAAAGTCAAACTATGGCTCAAAAGGACCCAAACTTGTGAGCATAATGCAAGACTGTAATCATTTATAGTATTTTTTTTATTTTTTATTGTATTATTTTTGTATTTTGTATTGTATTCTTGTTTATTGTGTAGTGTATTTAATAAGACTCGGACAGTGATCACATTTCGTGACGAACTTTACTTAGCCAACAACCTGTCTGTCAGAGGCAACCAGACAAAGCGCATGCGTAACAAATGGACTATACCAAATCTCCAACAATAGGGGTGAATACACCACATCATCCCCCTTTTAAAATGGAACAATATTTTTGTATTCAAATTAGTGCAGTAGTAAGCTTGTACATATTAACAATAGAAGTTACCAAATAATCATGCCAATAATCAAATAACAATTATCTGATGTACAACTGAAAACAATATCAGAATATGTAGTATTCAATGCTATTTTAACTGATTACTTGCTATTCAAGGTATCTATTTGGTTTTTTGCGAACACGCTCAGAGCGCCTCACAGTCACTGATGGTGGTTCTGGAGGAACTGATGGTTGCACAGGCAAATCCACAGTCGTCTCAACTGGTGTGTCATTTCCGGTATTTTGCATTTCTGCTTCAAAAGTCTCAGTGTCTATATCGGTCTGTTCAGGTGATGCTCTGGCACGTAGTTGGTCCCCATGACGTCTGTGCACCGTGTCAGAGTCTCTCTCCTTGACTTGATAAGATACTGGACCAGTTTGTCTCACAACTTGTCCAGGAATCCACTTGTGAGCTCCTCCCGCTGTGTTGCGCAGATACACATACTCATCCATTTCAAAAGTGCGGTTCTCAGCTGAGTAGTCGTGTTGATCTTTTTGTTGATATTGCTTCTTACGAACAGTCTCTTTGGTGTTAGGCTTCAAGAAATCCAGCCGGGTGCGGACGTGTCTGTGAAGAAATAGATCCGCTGGAGACTGACCTGTTGTGCAGTTGGGGGTGGTCCGGTACTGTAGCAAGAACAGCGACAGTTTGTCCTCGATGCTACAGGGCAGGCTGGCAAGTTTTTTCATTCCTGTCTTGAACGTCTGAACATATCTCTCTGCCAGACCATTTGTTGCAGGATGCCCTGGTGCACTAGTTGTGTGCAAGATGCCATTTTGTGTCACAAAGATTTGGAACTCCTCAGATGTGAAAGTAGTTGCATTATCAGTCACTATCTGTTCAGGAAGTCCATATGATGCAAACAGTCTTCTCAACCTCGTTACTGTTGCTTGAGTTGTTATTTGTGACATACGAAAAACTTCCAACCACTTTGTATATGAATCCACGATGATCATAAACATACTGTTCAGAAAAGGTCCTGCAAAATCTATGTGCAGTCTCTTCCAGGACTCACCTGGAAACTCCCATGGGTGGAGTGGTACTTGCTGTGGCATTTTCTGCTCACGTTGGCATATTTCACATTGTTTGCATACTTTTTCAATGTCAAAATCCAGGTTAGGCCACCAAGTATATTTGCGGGCTAGAGCCTTTGACTTCACTATCCCCTGGTGTCCTGAATGTATTTCCAGCAGCACTGCTTTTCTCATTTTTGCAGGTACGATGACTCTGGTTCCCCACAGTACACAGCCTTGCTCTGTGGAGAGTTCATTCCTTTTTGTATAGTAGACCTTTAAATTCTCATCTGTGAGAGCGGGCCAACCTTCCATCACAAACTTGTACACTTTTGACAAATCCGGGTCAGTGCGTGTTGCTCTTGCAATTTGAGTGGCATTTAGCGGCGCTTCATGTAAGTCAGGGGTGTCAAACTCATTTTGGTCCGGGGGCCACATACAACCTAATCTGATCTCAAGTGGGCCGGACCAGGAGATGCTCTACAAAAATATCCAAAAACGGTACAAAGTCCAACTTTTTGTGCACATAAACACATTTATTTAAAACTTCCTTTAAAACACTGTCCTTTAATACTCAGTTTTCTGTTACAAACTTAAATGTAACAGTGAGTTTTCCATAGTACAAATAATGTAATGTATTTACAATATTACATTGAAAATGGTATTTCACAATATGTATATTAATATTTGTATGTTAGCTTTGTTTTAAGGCTCATTACAGAGAAAACCTGCTCACAAAGGTAAAGTAGGTAGATAGAAAAAAGCACTTAAACACAGCACCTCAGCTTAACCATCTTCAGTGTGGTCAGGTCCATGGTTATGTTATTATCACATTAACCATCTTCAGTGTGGTAAGGTCCATGGTTATGTTATTATCACATTAACCATCTTCAGTGTGTAAGGTCCATGGTTATGTTATTATCACATTAACCATCTTCAGTGTGGTAAGGTCCATGGTTATGTTATTATCACATTAACCATCTTCAGTGTGGTAAAGTCCATGGTTATGTTATTATCACATTAACCATCTTCAGTGTGGTAAGGTCCATGGTTATGTTATTATCACATTATCCATCTTCAGTGTGGTAAGGTCCATGGTTATGTTATTATCACATTAACCATCTTCAGTGTGGTAAGGTCCATGGTTATGTTATTATCACATTAACCATCTTCAGTGTGGTAAGGTCCATGGTTATGTTATTATCACATTAACCATCTTCAGTGTGGTAAGGTCCATGGTTATGTTATTATCACATTAACCATCTTCAGTGTGTAAGGTCCATGGTTATGTTATTATCACATTAACCATCTTCAGTGTGGTAAGGTCCATGGTTATGTTATTATCACATTAACCATCTTCAGTGTGGTAAGGTCCATGGTTATGTTATTATCACATTAACCATCTTCAGTGTGTAAGGTCCATGGTTATGTTATTATCACATTAACCATCTTCAGTGTGGTAAGGTCCATGGTTATGTTATTATCACATTAACCATCTTCAGTGTGGTAAGGTCCATGGTTATGTTATTGTCACATTAACCATCTTCAGTGTGGTAAGGTCCATGGTTATGTTATTATCACATTAACCATCTTCAGTGTGGTAAAGTCCATGGTTATGTTATTATCACATTAACCATCTTCAGTGTGTAAGGTCCATGGTTATGTTATTATCACATTAACCATCTTCAGTGTGGTAAAGTCCATGGTTATGTTATTATCACATTAACCATCTTCAGTGTGGTAAGGTCCATGGTTATGTTATTATCACATTAACCATCTTCAGTGTGTAAGGTCCATGGTTATGTTATTATCAGAGAGAAAGCATCAAACTGACCATGATTCACTTGAAATGAATAAAACAACTTCCATAACCAAAGCAAAGGAAGGTTTCTCACCCATCATCTGTACTTCTTAGCAAGTTTTACTTCCATAACGTGATCCATTCTTAACGACTGCAGCAGTGTCTCTGTGTAAAATACAGTCAAATGTCCAAAAATCATCACCTCCATTTGCAGCTTTGTCACTACACCTGTTTTTACCATCGGTACCAGTCCACACTGTCCAACACACCAGCAACAACAGCAGAACCAGCAGCAGCACCAGCAGCAGCGCTCAAAACTGCTCTGATAGTTTCAGTAACACCACAAATGAATATGTGACATCAGTAACATCAGTCTCTTATCAATGGCAACATGTTGGTTAAAGCGAGTGGTTTCTCAGACCATGTCTGCAGCCTGTGAGAGTTTTAACAAACTCTCTCTCACTGTGCGGCTGCGATGCTAATGCTAATGTTGTTAGCACAGGTAGCTTCCCTTTACAGCAGCACTAACCTCTCGCTCTGGGCACAAACAGACTGCTGTGTCTTCAGGGCCAGACAGGTTTATCTTCTGTTTTCTCAATTCTTCGCTCAAAGTGCCGTATTTTTCGCCGAGTCTTGTAGTTTAAGATGTTATTCCTTCAGCACCGCTCTGGTGGAGCCACTACAGACGCACTGGACTCACCCCTGAGCGCGGCGCTGCGGCGTCGCGTCGCGTCGCGGCGCGACGCGACGCGACGCGGAGCGGCTTTTTAAAATGTAACTTTATTATATTTTTACATAAATGAGCCACGGGCCGTGTCAAATCTCTTGGCGGGCCGGTTCCGGCCCGCGGGCCGTATGAATGACACCCCTGGTTTACAGCAATCATGTCTGAAAGAACTCGAAAGAGAGAACATGTGATTGGTCCATAATAGACTGATGCAGAAGGAGAGAACATGTGATTGGTCCATAATAGACTGATGCAGAAGAAGAGAACATGTGATTGGTCCATAATAGACTGATGCAGAAGGAGAGAACATGTGATTGGTCAATAATAGACTGATGCAGAAGGAGAGAACATGTGATTGGTCCATAATAGACTGATGCAGAAGAAGAGAACATGTGATTGGTCCATGATAAACTGATGCAGAAGGAGAGACCATGTGATTGGTTCATGATAAACTGATGCAGAAGGAGAGACCATGTGATTGGTCCATGATAAACTGATGCAGAAGGAGAGACCATGTGATTGGTTCATGATAAACTGATGCAGAAGGAGAGACCATGTGATTGGTCCATGATAAACTGATGCAGAAGGAGAGAACATGTGATTGGTCCATAATAGACTGATGCAGAAGGAGAGAACATGTGATTGGTTCATGATAAACTGATGCAGAAGGAGAGACCACGTGATTGGTCCATGATAAACAGTAGAAATGTCCCTCACCTTCAGAATGTGACATTTCAGAATCCTCCGGGAAACTTAAGTTGGAGGAAGTGCTGGGTCTTGAAGATGGTTCTGTCGACGTAAAGAGAAAAATAAATCCAAGAGTCTGACTGCAGTACTAAGAGAATAACTGCAGTAATAAGAGTATAACTGCAGTACTAAGAGTCTGACAGCAGTACTAAGAGTCTGACAGCAGTACTAAGAGTCTGACTGCAGTACTAAGAGTCTGACAGCAGTACTAAGAGTAGAACACCAGTACTAAGAGTCGGACAGCAGTACTAAGAGTCTGACAGCATCCATTTTAAAGTTGACTTTCTTTAACCTTGAAATGTTGAGGTCTGAGAATCTTCATCCAAACTTGCTTGTTGTGGCTCTGGATCTACAGGATCGTTCTGCAGAAAAACACACACATTTTATCATCAATTATCATTTGCCTTTTATTCCCTGTCCATGTGTAGTTTCTCAAATCTGTCAGTCTCTGATGTCCAAATACCTGAGGACTTTGAGGAGCACGGCCCATCAACTGACTCACTTTCTGATTCTGTTTCTTCGATTACTTTCTCTGTAAAATTCAAGCTAAATACATAAACATATCAATAATAAGATTTTGATTGTTTAATTACCTTGAGGATCAATCTGGATCTCATCCAGATTCTTGCCTTTGTATTTACTGATAGATCCCCTCGCTAGTGCCATGAGCACTTTACTGATTTTAGCCAATTGCAACGTTCCTTCAGGCAGTCTGTAGTACTCCCTGTGAACTCTAATGTCGTGGCCCAAGAAGCTCGACAATTCGTCCATTTCATTGTCTTTTAAGTTGAGTACCTTTGACATTGTGGCAACATGTTTCCTTAATTTGGTAGGATTATTAGCACCACAACTTTGTGCAACTTGTCGGATTGCATCAGATCCTCTGTAAAAGCTGTCTTTTGTCTTTGGTTTTGCAAACATGTATACATTTTCGTCTAACACGTCGCAGCTTTGGCGTGCATCAAGAAGCATTTCCATCGATCGGCACATGTTTGGCGTAAGCAGCAATGGCACCTTATTTGCCAGCTTTTTAGAATGCAACGGAAGCTCAATGATTTTTGCTGCAGCAGCAGAGTGAAAACGTAAACATGTGAGGTCACATTTGCTGAGCATGTGATAACTTTTTACGGTTGTCATTTCATTTACAGAGTTTGAGTAATACGGAAAGTTTTTAGATCCAAAAACAGCAGTTTTAAAACTCCATATACTTTTTCTTTGTAAACGCACTCATAGGGGTGAGCGATATGGCCTAAAATTCATATTGCGGTATAATTTGGTGTGTGAATTTCAATATAGGTCTAGCAGGCTCTTGAATGAAATAGTCAAGATTGTTACTTATTTATATTTTAGAATCTAATATATATATATATATTTTGAGTTTGAAAATCAGGTGTGAGACAAATAGAACACGTTCTACTGTCGCTTTGAATCCGCTGATGCCTGTCCTGCTGTATTCCTGAGTGTTTCAATCAAGGTACCTTCACCGTGACTCAGGAGGAAGTCAGGCGTGTCTTGTCCAGGACCACAGTCCGGAAAGCCCCAGGCCCGGACGGCATCCCTCCTCGTGTCCTGAAACTGTGCTCTGAGCAACTTGTCCCTGTGCTAACAGACATTTTTAACCTGTCGCTAAGGAACTGTACTGTGCCGAACTGCTTTAAAGAGTCCACCATCATTCCAGTTCCTAAGAAAACTCCTGTGACATGCCTGAATGACTATCGTCCTGTGGCTCTCACGTCTGTTCTTATGAAGACTTTTGAGCGGCTTGTGCTGGACTTCATTAAGAGCCAGATCCCTGTGAGTGTTGACCCGCTCCAGTTTTCTTACAGACAGAACAGGAGTGTGGAGGATGCATCTCCTTTGCTCTGAACTCTGTCTACAGTCACTTGGACAATAGTAAATCTGTGGCCAGAATGCTTTTCATCGATTATAGCTCTGCTTTTAACTGCCTTGTCCCAGGTAAACTGCCCTGTCCCAGGTAAACTGATTGAAAAGCTCATGTCTCTGGGTTTAAGTGTTGCCATGTGTAAATGGATTTTTAGCTTTTTAACTGACAGATTTTTATCCACAGGCTGTTATCAGTGTGAACAGAGCACTTTAATGATTTGCACTTGTTTTGAAACTGTTTTAGTCGATCCATTTCACAGTGACATTTGTTTACTGTTTTATTTGTTTTATTTCTGTCTTTTAATGTTGTTTTATGTCTGTATTTGTCTGTGCACACTGGTGACTTTTGCTAATGTATTCCAATGTGGTTTTACTGCAAATGGCAAATAAACTGAATCTGAATCTGAAATACATAATTTGTGTGTTACAGTAAAGACCATTTACTGTAAAAGCAATTTAAAAAAAAAGGAAAACATGTTTTCATTTAAAATATAAAAAAGTCACAAATGTTGAAATCAAAGTAGTAGTTAGATATGGTCATTATTTATAGTGTAGTAAGTAGTAATTACTATTTATATACCGCCTTTTGACTGCCGGTTAGAGTCTCAAAGCGGTTTACAATTGTTACAATAGATCTGCGTATGCCAGATCTATTGTACATATTTTTAGTGGGAAACCGGAGTACCCGGAGGAAACCTACGCAGACACGGGGAGAACATGCAAACTCCACTCAGAAAGGCCCTGGTCCGACCTTAAACTGTGATTACTGTGTGTGTATTTACCTCTGCTGGGGCCGCTGTGACAACAATGGAGACAGAAACTGTGAATGCCGTGCTGTTGTTCGTCGTTTCCAGTGGTGTCTGCTAAGCTAATGCTGCTAGGCTATTGCTGCTGATAGCCAGCTGTTTTGGTGCTTTCTATTTGGTGCTGGTATCTCTATCGTTGGCCAAATTTTCAACGCATACCGCTTATACCGTTTGTATAGCCCAGCCCTCTTTTAACTCAATGTTAAAAGAGTGGCTAAGGTCTGAAGTATCTTCGACAAATATAAAACAAACCTCTTTCTCTGGTGTCTGTGCTTCCTTTGGTCTCTTAAGTGCAGCTTTTCTTTTTCTTTTCTGTGGTCTTGGCTGGGAGCATGATATCTTTTCTCTATAGAGCATCTCCATCTTGTCCGGGACATGCTGATTAGAAAGACCAAACATTAGTACAAAGTATGAATGTCTATAGGTAATATTACTAGACTAACGTCGTCATCTTGTAATTGCTTACTTTTTCTTATGCTTTGTAGCTTTTTTCTCAAATTTGTCCCATTCAGAACTGTTCCTGTCAAGCTTTGAGAAAAGATTTTGTCACAAAAGTGAAAATGTTAAAGTGTAAACTGCAGTTGTTAACATACAATGACACTATCGGTTCTTTTGAGTTCCGGAATAATGGGTTCATCACTCTATGAAAAAACACAATGATTTCAGGTAAAAAATTCTCACCTTGAATGATTTAAATTCAAACCCTTTACTTACAGTTGTGACCCACTGCTGCAAGGTCAAAGGTCTTATCTTCTCTTTTTGTGTTGTGTTGAGAGGCATCTTCTCATATCTGTCCTCACAATGTTTGTGATGTCTCCCTAAATTCTGCAGATAACGAAAATGCCTTAGCTGTGACTAAAACACAAAATACAGTTTGTAGACACTGAAAACTTCTGAACAGAATCCAATACAGTAGTAACTAGGGGTGTGACGATATATCAATGTTTCGATATATCGCGATACTCCCCCGCGATTCGATTATCGATTTTTTTTAAATTGGTATCAATGCGTAATGTAGCCATATATTAAGTATCTCCATTCGATTTATAATGAAATAAAGAGTATTTTTTATTTTATTTATGCCATAAATTGGCATATTGTATATTTCTGACCAATATATCAATAATTGTCATAAAATCGTTATCGTAATATTGTTATCGTGATATTATCGTTATCGAGAGCTTTGTATCGTGTATCGTATCGTATCGTGATACGATACGTACCCTTAGGTTCCCACCCCTAGTAGTAACCTATTATTACATTGAATCTAATATTCACTTGTAGGTACAGTCAGTAAAACCAAACGTTTTTGTCAAATAAACAATTGAAACACATTCAAATTATTCACAAAAAATAAGTTTAAAATATAATTATTTTGTTTACACATATTCTAGTCTTGTTTGGGTGCTTTTTATTCCCACCTGAGCCTCAAGCTGAGGGCGGTACCACAGATCTGGAAGACCTCCTGTGTGGTACCGGTGCCCAAGAAACCACGGGCCAAAGACCTCAGCGACTTCAGGCCAGTGGCTCTAACATCCCACTGCATGAAGACACTGGAGAGACTGGTCCTGGGACATCTCCGCTCCACTCTGAGCCCAGCGATGGACCCGCTGCAGTTCGCCTACAGGCCGGGCATCGGAGTAGAGGACGCCATCATCTCCCTCCTCCATTGCTCGCTGTCCCACCTTGAGAAACCCGGCTCCACTGTGAGGATTCTGTTCTTCCACTTCTCCAGTGCCTTCAACACCATCCAGCCGAGGCTTCTCAGGGACAAGCTGGAGACAGCTGGAGGGGACTACGACCTGTCCCAGTGGATCCTGGACTACCTCACAGACAGACCCCAGTTTGTGAGAACCAGGGACTATGTGTCGGAGGTCCTGACCTGCAGTGTGGGGGCCCCCCAGGGAACTGTCCTCGAGCCGTTCCTCTTCACCCTCTACACTGCGGACTTCAGACACAACACGGACGGTTGTGTTCTACAGAAGTTCTCTGACGACTCTGCCATCATCGGACTCAGCTCCGAGGACGATGACACAGAGTACAGAGGAGTTATACAGGACTTTGTGGACTGGTGTCAGCGGAACCACCTCCTCATCAACGTGAGGAAGACCAAGGAGATGAACCACCTCCTCATCAACGCGGGGAAGACCAAGGAGATGAACCACCTCCTCATCAACGCGGGGAAGACCAAGGAGATGAACCACCTCCTCATCAACGTGAGGAAGACCAAGGAGATGGACCACCTCCTCATCAACGTGAGGAAGACCAAGGAGATGAACCACCTCCTCCTCAACGTGAGGAAGACCAAGGAGATGAACCACCTCCTCATCAACGTGAGGAAGACCAGGGAGATGAACCACCTCCTCCTCAACGTGAGGAAGACCAAGGAGATGAACCACCTCCTCATCAACGTGAGGAAGACCAAGGAGATGAACCACCTCCTCATCAACGCGGGGAAGACCAAGGAGATGAACCACCTCCTCATCAACGCGGGGAAGACCAAGGAGATGAACCACCTCCTCATCAACGTGAGGAAGACCAAGGAGATGGTGGTGGATTTCCGCAGACGTCACTCTGCTGCTCCAGCTCCAGTGAACATCCAGGGAAAGGGAATTGAGACAATGGACTCTTACAAGTACCTGGGTGTTCATCTGAACCACAAACTGGACTGGACTCATAACACAGACGCCCTCTTCAAGAAGGGCCAGAGCCGCCTCTACCTACTGAGGAGGCTCAGGTCTTTTGGAGTGCAGGGGCCACTCCTGAAGACCTTCTATGACTCTGTGGTGGCATCAGCCTCTTGTACGGTGTGGTCTGCTGGAACAGCAGCATCACAGAGAGGGAAGAAGCTGGAACATCAGGAAGTCCAGCTCAGTCCTGGGCTGTTCCCTGGACACAGTGCAGCAGGTGGGGGCAGAGCTGGTGCTTGCCTTGTTGGGGCCCTAAGCAGAAGTCAGCATAGGGGCCGTATACACCTAACTCAAGAAACCATAAAAATTAAAGCAAGCATAAGTTCCATTACACATATATATTACAAATAAATAATTCACAGTAATCAAGCAATATAAGACTTGATTAGTGATGGATTCAACCGAAGATAAAAAAAAACATTTGAACTTTTCACACACGATTAAATATATGATAAGTAAGACTTTATTGATCTCACTCAGGAGAAATGTTCATGTCACATTTGGCACGGATAGAATAAATTGTGTACAAAAGACAAGTGTACAAACATGTTAAAATACAAAAATAAACAAAATACAAATATTAGCTATAATATAAGTATATATATATATATATATATATATATATATATATATATATATATAATATATACATTTTATATAAAATAAAAATAATAACTAGTTTCATTATTATCACCACTAGTATTAATATATTACCTTAATATTAATATTAGTAGCGCATTATACAAACACTGTTAGTATTATGTCTAAATTACAAATGTAACAAAATACTTCCAATTATCAAAGGAAGCACGTTTATTTTGTGTCCACCTTAACCACAACAAAGAGCTTGACTGATGAAGTTCTTTTGGGACTCGTTAAAAGCAGAAATAAAACATGTCAGACACAATATTCAACTTTCTTTGCAGACAGTCAATGCGTCGGGTCGGGAACCACACGTTTTTTTACCCGTCTGTTGTTCCCGCAGTTTGCTGTCTTTTTTCCTTTTTTCATCCCTCTGCTTCAGCGTCTCTGCCTCTGCTGTGGCTGTGCGACTGACAACAACAAGGGGGAGGGAGGGGAGGGTTGAAAGTGCGACGTAAGGACGTAACGTATGAGGATCATGGGAGACGGCAAGTGACAACTTTAACAACCAATCAAATGGGTGATTCCGGATAAAAAGGGCCTCGTAACAGCACGAGTGAGAGCCCCCGCACTCCGGGGCCCTTCCAGCTGCGGGGCCCTACGCATACTGCGTAGTCTGCGTATAGGAAGCGCCGGCTCTGGGTGGGGGACATCCTTGGACATTATGGGGATGTAGAAAACCAGATGTGTGTGTCATGACAAAGTCTAGCCTCCATTTTGTATTCGTCAGAGTGCTGTAGCCCTGGACATTATGGGGACATTCAAAACCAGATGTGTGCGTCATATAGGAGAATATTTTTACATAAAAAAAACAAAAACAAAACAATGAACACAAACAAACACAGTTCCAGGGCTGAAATCAAAAGAAAAAAAAAACATGAAAATCTGCATTGAAGAAATGAGAAATTGTGACTTAAAAAGCTCTTAAGGTGAAGCAGCTCTAAACCGTTCACTGCATCATCAGCTAAAATGCTGCGTGAACGTTCAGACTGCGCACTCCCATGGGGACTGGTTTTGTGAGTCAACCCCTGTGGAGGGAAAGGCAAGCACAGTGGCCCTTTTGCCTGTTGCAACAGCTGGGTCATGCCCTCTGGCCCTTGCTTACAACAAGATCAGTACAACATGACCAATCACAAGACCCAACAACTTTGTCTGACTGTTCCCCACTGACTGACCAATCAGAAGGCCCAATAGATTTGTCTGACTGTTCCCCACTGACTGACCAATCAGAAGACCCAGCAGCTTTGTCTGACTGTTCCCCATTGACCAATCAGAAGGCCCAATAGATTTGTCTGACTGTTCCCCACTGACTGACCAATCAGAAGGCCTAATAGATTTGTCTGACTGTTCCCCACTGACTGACCAATCAGAAGACCCAACAGCTTTGTCTGACTGTTCCCCATTGACCAATCAGGAGACACAATAGCTTTGTCTGACTGTTCCCCATTGACCAATCAGGAGACACAACAGCTTTGTCTGACTGTTCCCCATTGACCAATCAGAAGACCCAATAGCTTTGTCTGACTGTTCCCCACTGACTGACCAATCAGAAGACCCAATAGCTTTGTCTGACTGTTCCCCACTGACTGACCAATCAGAAGACCCAATAGCTTTGTCTGACTGTTCCCCACTGACCAATCAGAAGACCCAATAGCTTTGTCTGACTGTTCCCCACTGACTGACCAATCAGAAGACCCAGCAGCTTTGTCTGACTGTTCCCCATTGACCAATCAGGAGACCCAATAGCTTTGTCTGACTGTTCCCCACTGACCAATCAGAAGACCCAATAGCTTTGTCTGACTGTTCCCCACTGACCAATCAGAAGACCCAGCAGCTTTGTCTGACTGTTCCCCACTGACCAATCAGAAGACCCAATAGCTTTGTCTGACTGTTCCCCATTGACCAATCAGAAGACCCAACAATTTTGTCTGACTGTTCCCCACTGACTGACCAATCAGAAGACCCAATAACTTTGTCTGACTGTTCCCCACTGACTGACCCCATCGTTCCCATAACCCAGAATCACAGGCTGTATCACTGAATATTAGCCTTTAGGTCAGGGGTGTCATTCATACGGCCCGCGGGCCGGAACCGGCCCGCCAAGAGATTTGACACGGCCCGTGGCTCATTTATGTAAAAATATAATAAAGTTACATTTTAAAAAGCCGCTCCGCGACGCGAGGCTCCGCGCCGCGACGCGACGCGACGCCGCAGCGCCGCGCTCAGGGGTGAGTCCAGTGCGTCTGTAGTGGCTCCACCAGAGCGGTGCTGAAGGAATAACATCTTAAACTACAAGACTCGGCGAAAAATACGGCACTTTGAGCGGAGAATTGAGAAAACAGAAGATAAACCTGTCTGGCCCTGAAGACACAGCAGTCTGTTTGTGCCCAGAGCGAGAGGTTAGTGCTGCTGTAAAGGGAAGCTACCTGTGCTAACAACATTAGCATTAGCATCGCAGCCGCACAGTGAGAGAGAGTTTGTTAAAACTCTCACAGGCTGCAGACATGGTCTGAGAAACTACTCGCTTTTACCAACATGTTGCCATTGATAAGAGACTGATGTTACTGATGTCACATATTCATTTGTGGTGTTACTGAAACTATCAGAGCAGTTTTGAGCGCTGCTGCTGGTGCTGCTGCTGGTTCTGCTGTTGTTGCTGGTGTGTTGGACAGTGTGGACTGGTACCGATGGTAAAAACAGGTGTAGTGACAAAGCTGCAAATGGAGGTGATGATTTTTGGACATTTGACTGTATTTTACACAGAGACACTGCTGCAGTCGTTAAGAATGGATCACGTTATGGAAGTAAAACTTGCTAAGAAGTACAGATGATGGGTGAGAAACCTTCCTTTGCTTTGGTTATGGAAGTTGTTTTATTCATTTCAAGTGAATCATGGTCAGTTTGATGCTTTCTCTCTGATAATAACATAACCATGGACCTTACACACTGAAGATGGTTAATGTGATAATAACATAACCATGGACCTTACACACTGAAGATGGTTAATGTGATAATAACATAACCATGGACTTTACCACACTGAAGATGGTTAATGTGATAATAACATAACCATGGACCTTACACACTGAAGATGGTTAATGTGATAATAACATAACCATGGACCTTACCACACTGAAGATGGTTAATGTGATAATAACATAACCATGGACCTTACCACACTGAAGATGGTTAATGTGATAATAACATAACCATGGACCTTACCACACTGAAGATGGTTAATGTGATAATAACATAACCATGGACCTTACCACACTGAAGATGGTTAATGTGATAATAACATAACCATGGACCTTACCACACTGAAGATGGATAATGTGATAATAACATAACCATGGACCTTACCACACTGAAGATGGTTAATGTGATAATAACATAACCATGGACTTTACCACACTGAAGATGGTTAATGTGATAATAACATAACCATGGACCTTACCACACTGAAGATGGTTAATGTGATAATAACATAACCATGGACCTTACACACTGAAGATGGTTAATGTGATAATAACATAACCATGGACCTTACCACACTGAAGATGGTTAATGTGATAATAACATAACCATGGACCTGACCACACTGAAGATGGTTAAGCTGAGGTGCTGTGTTTAAGTGCTTTTTTCTATCTACCTACTTTACCTTTGTGAGCAGGTTTTCTCTGTAATGAGCCTTAAAACAAAGCTAACATACAAATATTAATATACATATTGTGAAATACCATTTTCAATGTAATATTGTAAATACATTACATTATTTGTACTATGGAAAACTCACTGTTACATTTAAGTTTGTAACAGAAAACTGAGTATTAAAGGACAGTGTTTTAAAGGAAGTTTTAAATAAATGTGTTTATGTGCACAAAAAGTTGGACTTTGTACCGTTTTTGGATATTTTTGTAGAGCATCTCCTGGTCCGGCCCACTTGAGATCAGATTAGGTTGTATGTGGCCCCCGGACCAAAATGAGTTTGACACCCCTGCTTTAGGTGATGTTCCAAATGTCAATGGACTTTCTTTAGTACCATGTGCCCTTGCTGTAGACAGTTTCAATGCACAATGCCCACAACAGTAAAACAGAGGACCAGAGGAGAGCAGAGGATCGAGAGAGAGAGCAGAGGATCGAGAGAGAGAGCAGAGGACCACGGGAGAGCATGAGACCAGAGGAGAGCAGAGGATCGAGAGAGAGCAGAGGACCATGGGAGAGTATGGGACCAGAGGAGAGCAGAGGATCGAGAGAGAGAGCAGAGGACCACAGGAGAGCATGGGACCAGAGGAGAGTAGAGGACCGAGAGAGAGCAGAGGACCATGGGAGAGCATGGGACCAGAGGAGAGCAGAGGACCGAGAGAGAGCAGAGGACCATGGGAGAGTATGGGACCAGAGGAGAGCAGAGGACCGAGAGAGTGCAGAGGACCACAGGAGAGCATGGGACCAGAGGAGAGCAGAGGACCGAGAGAGAGCAGAGGACCATGGGAGAGCATGGGACCAGAGGAGAGCAGAGGACCGAGAGAGAGCAGAGGATCGACAGAGAGCAGAGGACCACGGGAGAGCATGGGACCAGAGGAGAGCAGAGGACCATGGGAGAGCATGGGACCAGAGGAGAGCAGAGGACCGAGAGAGAGCAGAGGACCACAGGAGAGCATGGGACCAGAGGAGAGCAGAGGATCGAGAGAGAGCAGAGGACCATGGGAGAGCATGGGACCAGAGGAGAGCAGAGGACCGAGAGAGAGCAGAGGACCATGGGAGAGCATGGGACCAGAGGAGAGCAGAGGACCGAGAGAGAGCAGAGGACCATGGGAGAGTATGGGACCAGAGGAGAGCAGAGGACCGAGAGAGTGCAGAGGACCACAGGAGAGCATGGGACCAGAGGAGAGCAGAGGACCGAGAGAGAGCAGAGGACCATGGGAGAGCATGGGACCAGAGGAGAGCAGAGGACCGAGAGAGAGCAGAGGATCGACAGAGAGCAGAGGACCACGGGAGAGCATGGGACCAGAGGAGAGCAGAGGACCATGGGAGAGCATGGGACCAGAGGAGAGCAGAGGACCGAGAGAGAGCAGAGGACCACAGGAGAGCATGGGACCAGAGGAGAGCAGAGGATCGAGAGAGAGCAGAGGACCATGGGAGAGCATGGGACCAGAGGAGAGCAGAGGACCGAGAGAGAGCAGAGGACCACAGGAGAGCATGGGACCAGAGGAGAGCAGAGGATCGAGAGAGAGCAGAGGACCATGGGAGAGCATGGGACCAGAGGAGAGCAGAGGATCGAGAGAGAGCAGAGGACCACGGGAGAGTATGGGACCAGAGGAGAGCAGAGGACCGAGAGAGAGAGCAGAGGACCATGGGAGAGCATGGGACCAGAGGAGAGCAGAGGATCGAGAGAGAGCAGAGGACCATGGGAGAGCATGGGACCAGAGGAGAGCAGAGGATCGAGAGAGAGCAGAGGACCATGGGAGAGCATGGGACCAGAGGAGAGCAGAGGACCGAGAGAGAGCAGAGGATCGACAGAGAGCAGAGGACCACGGGAGAGCATGGGACCAGAGGAGAGCAGAGGACCATGGGAGAGCATGGGACCAGAGGAGAGCAGAGGATCGAGAGAGAGCAGAGGACCAGAGGAGAGCAGAGGACCGAGAGAGAGAGCAGAGGACCATGGGAGAGCATGGGACCAGAGGAGAGCAGAGGACCGAGAGAGAGAGCAGAGGACCACGGGAGAGTATGGGACCAGAGGAGAGCAGAGGACCGAGAGAGAGAGCAGAGGACCATGGGAGAGCATGGGACCAGAGGAGAGCAGAGGATCGAGAGAGAGCATGGGACCAGAGGAGAGCAGAGGATCGAGAGAGAGCATGAGACCAGAGGAGAGCAGAGGATCGAGAGAGAGCATGAGACCAGAGGAGAGCAGAGGATCGAGAGAGAGCATGGGACCAGAGGAGAGCAGAGGATCGAGAGAGAGCATGAGACCAGAGGAGAGCAGAGGATCGAGAGAGAGCAGAGGACCAGAGGAGAGCAGAGGATCGAGAGAGAGCATGAGACCAGAGGAGAGCAGAAATGATGTTTATGAAGGACACCTTAGACCATGTACAGTACATACAGAGGTCCTCAAATGAATGAAGACCAGGGTAGCCAAACATGTCTCATATGGATGTAAGCCAATTCATATAGAAATGTTTCATGGATTATGGAACCTTAACTATATATGTATTTCTACTCGTGCTGTTGGACAGGGTGGAAAAACATAATGTTCACAATATGGTTAATAGAACACTGGTCAGTGGTTTTAATCAAAAATGCCATCTGCTCTCCCCGAGGTGTGCTGTTTTTTAATTCCTGGGCAAGACACTTTGCCCCTAATTAACATATCATATCCCTGAGCACTGAGCCTAAAGAGTGAACTACTATGTCTACGCTAAATGGAAAAACTAAGATTCTATGCTATTATTATGATGATAACATTAGATCATGTTTTTATGTGCTAGCACTCTATATTGGGGCTTGGGTTCAGTAATAATAGCAGTGCATTGGGGTTTGCACCAGGAGAGGAGCTAGCAGGTATGTGAGCTGTGTTAAGCAGCTATATTTTCTGAACTTCTAGTAAGTATGTAATGTTTATTTATATAGCGCACGCATTTAACAAACCAAGATCACCCAAAGCACTTTACAACTGTTCATAGTTCAGAGCTTCTAAACTGGTGAGTGACGCTAGCCATTAGCTTGGTGTTAGCTAAAGTCCTGTCGGTTTGTATTGAGTATGCTATGCTAAGCTAATCAATGTAATCTAAAGGAGCCGATAAGCCTGAGGCGTTAATGCAGTTTTATCCTAAATAAAGTGAATATAATATAATAAGTGAATGTAACATGAGGTGACAATAGATCACATTTTTCAATATTCATACTTTTAATACATACACAAAGAATGTTTGACTTTGAACTGTTTTTTTATGAGATTACTTCTGCAAATAACTTTCAATATTTATTTTGTTTTTGAACGTTAAATGGTGATTGTCTTAATTGAAGTATAACTATTTCTTCTTAATGCACATTCTTTGTAAAAATATATATAGATTATCATAAAAATATATTCATTTATTATACATATACATGTATACCTCTGTAAACATTCACCATACAGTGATTTGTTAGTGTCAGTACTGTCCAGCTCATTTACTTTCCTATTTTTCAAAGCTGCAGAAAAAGCATGTTTTTATGAAAATAACATGGTTCTGGTGTTACTTGTGCCTTCTTTGAACACTATTGTATTGGTTTTTCCTAAATTTACATGAAATAAATAATATATATATTTTTTATTAAAATCTCATATTTAAATATAAATTGAACTAATTCTACCGAAAAACCAGTATAAACATTATTTAACTGCAGTTGTAACCCAGGTCCCTGGCTGAGGCCGCGTCCTGCCCATAGACTGTATATATTAATGGACAGAGTCACGCCTATCTCCGCCGTTCATAGGAGTTGGCCATGAAAAGTGCTCTACTGGAGCAATCCAAGATGGCCGCGAGTGGTCCCGCCCACAAGAAAATTGTGAAAAAACGCATCTGCGCATGAGTCAGCCGGAGCAGCTCCATTCATTTAAACAGAGACTTCTAAAGTCCACAGCGACTAAACTAGACTGGTCCAGAACCCTCAGCATTGACACACATGTGGAACGGAGCTTTGGGCCAAGAGACAACTTTTGGTCCATCCTGTAAAGACGTTTTTGAGAGGTCTGCTAACGCTATATGTTAGCATTGCTAATTCTACTTCTGGGTCCACCCCCACAGGCCCGGGTGGTATTGCAGCGTGTCAGCGCACGTCATTTTGGCCACTTCTGAGCTGGGACCCTCCCCCACTGGTCCTGCCCCACTTTTATTTTGGCAGGCTCGTTTCTCATATAGGAGCTGCTCCCCCGGGTCACTTCCTCTCTGACACTCCGCTAGGATTGATAGCTGTCAGCAGCCCCTCACGCTGCCATCTGTTGTGGCGCTGTTTGAAACCTTTTCAAATAAGCAAACTAACGCTTTACACCGATATTTCGTCCTGCGGACTTAATTGTCATTGATCCATCCCCTCTCTACTTATCGGTGAGTCGATATACTGCGTAATTTGTTCATGTTTTGTAGTAAACTTTGTGGGTGCTTGAAACTGATTAAAACTTATACTGCAGATCCACTCGCATATTCTACAAGGATCCCTTTCCGCAGACTGTAAATTGCCCTCTACTCACCGGTGAGTCGTGAAATTATGTATTTTCCCTGTGTTTTGTTAAGAATGTTGCGCAATCTCCTGCTATCCTTTAGCTGTGATTAATGCTAACGCAGCATAGAGCTACAGCCGGTTGCTGCGTATATTTCTGCTCTTTTCTCTTTGAGACTCGGTTTATTTGACAAAGTAGTCCAGCCGAACTTTAGGCTACACTCAGTTATCAATCAATCAATCAAAGTTTATTTGTAGAGCGCCTTTCATACACAGGGCAACACAAAGCGCTTCACAGTCCACATCACAAATCATCACATAAAACAAACACCAGAATCACAATTAAAACATTAAAATCACACAAAAGATTAAAACCATTAAAACTTTCAAAATTACACAAGAAATTTAAAAAATAAAAATAATAAATGACAAAAGTGCATTAGAAATGGAGATAAAATCCTTCAGTTGTAGCACAAGCAAACAGAACAGTCTTTAACCTGGATTTGAACATTGACAGAGTAGACGCCTCCCTCACATTTTCAGGGAGATTGTTCCAGATCTTAGCTGCATGGATCTGAAACGCAGCCTCCCCATGTTTGGTTCTCACTCTGGGCACCAGCAGGAGGCCAGTCCCTGTGCTCCTCAGAGTCCCAGCAGGAGGCCAGTCCCTGTGCTCCTCAGAGTCCCAGCAGGAGTCCAGTCCCTGTGCTCCTCAGAGTCCCAGCAGGAGTCCAGTCCCTGTGCTCCTCAGAGTCCCAGCAGGAGTCCAGTCCCTGTGCTCCTCAGAGTCCCAGCAGGAGTCCAGTCCCTGTGCTCCTCAGAGTCCCAGCAGGAGGCCAGTCCCTGTGCTCCTCAGAGTCCCAGCAGGAGTCCAGTCCCTGTGCTCCTCAGAGTCCCAGCAGGAGTCCAGTCCCTGTGCTCCTCAGAGTCCCAGCAGGAGTCCAGTCCCTGTGCTCCTCAGAGTCCCAGCAGGAGTCCAGTCCCTGTGCTCCTCAGAGTCCCAGCAGGAGTCCAGTCCCTGTGCTCCTCAGAGTCCCAGCAGGAGGCCAGTCCCTGTGCTCCTCAGAGTCCCAGCAGGAGTCCAGTCCCTGTGCTCCTCAGAGTCCCAGCAGGAGTCCAGTCCCTGTGCTCCTCAGAGTCCCAGCAGGAGTCCAGTCCCTGTGCTCCTCAGAGTCCGGGCTGGTTCATATGGGACTAACATGTCACTAATATATTTTGGTGCAAGGCCATGGAGAGACTTGTAACAAGCAGAGCTGTTTTAAAGTCTATTCTCTGAGCCACAGGAAGCCAGTGCAGAGACCTGAGGACCGGACTAATATGGTCATACTTCCTGGTTCTTGTCAGGACTAATGTGGTCGTACTTCCTGGTTCTAGTCAGGACTAATGTGGTCGTACTTCCTGGTTCTAGTCAGGACTAATGTGGTCGTACTTCCTGGTTCTAGTCAGGACTAATGTGGTCGTACTTCCTGGTTCTAGTCAGGACTAATGTGGTCGTACTTCCTGGTTCTAGTCTGGACTAATATGGTCGTACTTCCTGGTTCTAGTCAGGACTCGAGCTGCTGCATTTTGAATGTACTGCAGCTATTTTACAGCCTGTTTGGACAGACCTGTGAGCAGGCCATTGCAGTAGTCTAACCTACTGGAGACAAATGCATGGATAAGAATCTCCAGGTCTGCTTTAGACACTATGTTTTTGATCCTGGCAATGTTTTTTAGATGGTAAAAAGCTGCTGATGTTACTGATTTTATGTGGCTATTGAAATTTAAGTCTGAGTCCAGTATTACCCCTAGATTTCTGACCTTGTTTGAAGGTTTTAGGGAGAGAGACTGGAGGTGACAGATGACGCTCTCTCTTTGTTTCTGGGGACCAAAGACAATCATTTCAGTTTTGTCTGCGTTTAGCTGAAGGAAGTTGTTTTGCATCCACTCACTGATCTGTTGGATACAGTGAAGGAGTGAGTCCACTGGTCCATGTTCTCCTGCAGTCAGTGAGACATAGATCTGAGTGTTGTCTGCATAGTTGTTATAGGACACTTTGTTTCTGCGTATTAACTGACCTAACGGCAGCATGTAGAGATTGAACAGAAGAGGTCCCAGGATCGACCCCTGTGGTACTCCACAGGTCAGGGCCATATGATCTGAGACACAGTCTCCAATCTCCACAAAGTACTTCCTGTCTTCAAGGTAAGACCTAAACCAGTCTAGGGCTGTTTAGCACCAACCCAGTCCTCCAGTCTCTGCATGAGGATCTCATGGTCGACAGTGTCGAACGCGGCACTAAGATCTAACATGACCAAAACTGACTTTACATACATCAGTGTGAAGTCGAATGTCGTTTGTTACCTTCACTAGAGCGGTCTCAGTGCTGTGGTGGGGTCTAAACCCAGACTGGAACATATCAAAAGAATTATTCATTGTTAAAAATTCAGTAAGTTGTTGGGAGGCCACTTTTTCAAGAATTTTTCCAATGAATGGCAGATTCGATATGGGGCAATAATTTTGAAGTCCTGCAGGATCCAGACTGCTCTTTTTTAGGAGAGGTCTTATGACTGCTGTTTTTAGGGCCATCGGAAATGTTCCTGACGACAGAGACATGTTTACTATTTGTGTCAGTGAAGGTAACAAACTGCTCAGGACGGACTTCAGAAATTTAGAGGGCAATATATCCAGGCTACATGTGGAGGAGCTCAGACTCATGATTATCTTTTTGACAGTTTCAGTATCCACAGGTGCAAAGTGAGTTAGCTCAAAAAGCTTCTCTGGCTGTTGCATTGTTATACGTGCTGTGGAGGTGATAGTGTTTTTGATTCCTTGTACTTTGTCATCGAAAAACTGTGCGAACTCATTACACCTAGATTTAGAGGAAAATTCTAGGGGCAACTTTACAGGGGGGTTCGTTAATCTACCAACTGTTGAAAACATAACACGAAGATTGTTACTGCAACCTCCAATAATGTCAGAAAAATACATTTCTCTTGTTCTACGTAGAACCCGGTTAAATTCACCCAACTCATCTTTAAAGATTTCATAATCGCCCTGGAAATTGGACTTTCGCCACTTCCGTTCGGCCCTCCGGCACTCTTGCTTCTGTGCCCTGACCGAGTCTGCCTTAGTCCATGGGGCCTTTTTCTTACTGGTAACTATTTTAACCGTCACAGGAGCAATGGCGTCCAGAACAGTCAGAACACTGGTGGTGACAGAGTTATACAATTCATCAACAGTAGAGCATGGAGTCAAAATTTAGCATTCCCATGAACAGTTCACTTGTGTTTTCATGTATGTGTCTTCTTCTAACAATTGTAGATTCAGCTGGTGGTTTGCTAGCAAAACACATGTCAAAAAATACACAGAAATGATCTGACAAAGCAACATCAACTACATTAACCCCCTTTGTAATTAGCAGGTCAAGAGTGTGCCCTCTGCTGTGAGTGGGGCCACTCACGTGCTGAATGAAACCAAAGGTCTCAAATCCAGAAGCCAGCTCCTTTGCATTTCTGTCATCAACATTATCAACATGTACATTAAAATCCCCTGTAATAACTAAACTATCAAAATCTGTGCACACGAATGAAAGTAGTTCAGTAAAATGGTCAATAAAATCGCAACATGACTGTGGTGGCCTGTACAGGACAATGAAAAGAGTAGAAGATTGCTTTTGTTCCATTTTAAAAGAAATATACTCAAACGATGACAAATTTCCAAGGGGCATTCTATGGGAGACAAAGTGCTCTCTAAAAACTGCAGCTATGCCTCCCCCCCTTTTGTTTTCTCGTATTTCTGATTCAAATTTAAAATTGGGTGGTGTTGCTTCTATTAGAACTGCATTTCCTGTATTTTGGTCTAGCCATGTTTCAGCCATAAGCATAAAATCAAGATCATAAGAAGTGATAAAATTATTAATTAAAAATGATTTGTTACATAGAGATCTGACATTAAGCATAGCAAGTTTAAAAATAACGTCAGAGTCGATTAATGTGGTTGATTGATTTCTACAGGGAACAGAAATTAGATTTGCAGAGTTGGACCGTCTAACTGCTGTCCTGTTTTGATTTCGTTTTTTAGAATTTAAAAACATTTTTGAGCTGGTGCGAGGAACACACACAGTCTCAATTGGCCTAAAATGTGAAAACCCTTGTTGTTGTTCTTTAGCTCCCAGAGTCAGACGGGAGTCAGCACAGTTCAGTGTTTGGACTGGTAATGCACTGCCAGACGGACAGGGAGCAGTGTTTGCACCGTTGTACTCACCCGGTGCTGGTGAGCAGGAGGCGGGGGAGTGCGGTGGGGTCCGAGGGGGCTCAGATGTAAAGAGTCACGCCCGCCTCGGGGAACGCTGAACAACATGACGCATGTAGTCCATCAACAGGCTGCTACCGTATCTGTTTGGGTGTAATCCGTCTGGACGATAGGCTTCGTAACGTTTCCAGAAAAGGGCAAAGTTATTCACAAAGACAAAGTTAAAAGAGCTGCATCAATCAATCAATCAATCAAATTTTATTTATAAAGCGCTTTTCATACAAAAAGTGTAACACAAAGTGCTTTACAGTTTAGTTAAAAACAATCCAACATGCCCAGCCCTAAACCCTCCTCCCCACAGACCCCCCAAAACAAAATTATAATTATATATACAATACACACACCCACACACACACACACACGCACACGCACACGCACACGCACACACACACACATATACACAAGTATAAAGTCATATCAGGTAAAATAGGTAAAACAATAAAAAGAAATGGGGCTGGGAGCAGATGTAACCGGCTGAAGAAGCGTCATCCAAGGAGCCATCTGCACCAGGAGCAGAGAGCCGGCTGCAGCCACAGGCAACGACACAGGACCCAGAGGAGAGAGGGGCCCCAGGCCCCACCAGGCCCAGGACTCAGACCCCATAGGACCCAGAGGAGAGAGGGGCCCCAGACCCCACCAGGCCCAGGACTCAGACCCCATAGGACCCAGAGGAGAGAGGGGCCCCAGACCCCACCAGGCCCAGGACTCAGACCCCATAGGACCCAGAGGAGAGAGGAGGCCCCAGACCCCACCAGGCCCAGGACTCAGACCCCATAGGACCCAGAGGAGAGAGGAGGCCCCAGACCCCCACCGGATCCAAGAGCCAGACCCCCGAAGCCACAGCAGACCCCAGCTCTCAGTGCAGAGGGCTCCTCCAGAGGAAACACTGGGGACACTAAAACAATACAATAATACAATAGAAAGTAGAACAATAAAATGTGAAAATACAAAGAAAAATGGCAGCTGCCTAATATTGATAATAACAATAGTAAATGGGTAGATACAATAAATAATTAAAAATAGTAAATAATAAAAATAAATAAAAATATAATCCGTCTAAAAACATAAATAGATGTACTAAAAAGCAATAATAGATAATAAATACTAATCAAAAGCTGCTCTAAAAAGGTGCGTCTTGAGCCTACTCTTAAAAACTCTGCATGTTGCCTGAAGCCACACATGCAGCGCCACAACACGACTGTAGAGACAGTCACCTCTGTTTACAGTCGGGATTGGACCAGAAATAAAAACAGATAATCCGGAGGATTGAAGGAGGTGGAACAGATCCATAAAATGTTTCTTAGTGACTTCTGACTGCTGAAGTTTCATGTTGTTAATTCCCACATGCACGACTACCTTGGAAACGGTATCAGGCAGGGACTGAAGCAGAGGAGGGAGACGTATGAGCAGGTCTGGTACAGTGGCTCCGGGAATACAGCGAGTGACCGCGTTAAAGAAGCGGACGTGTCTCACGATGGAATCTCCAATAATCAGAGTGGTCGGGGCGAAGAGTGGACGTGGACGCGGCCTCGGAGAAGGAGCTCGGTGGACGGAACCAGCGGGTTCACCCGAAGCAGGACCGGAGCCTGAGCGCCGCTGAACACATGGAGAGGAGGAGCGGGGGTGCTGACTCTCAGCTACAGGCGACCCACGCTGTGTGCTCGGGGACGCTGGAGCGGTGAGAGGGGCTGGCTCTGGGCGCTGCTGCTGACCCGGTGGAGGTGAGCGATGGTAATGATGGCTCGCTACCCCAGTCTGAGGCTGCTGCACTGGGGTCAAACAAGGGGAACAGGCCAACATGGCTGGTGGACCGCTCTTTCGCCTGAGGACTGCTTCCTTTAGGAGCGTTTTCCTCGTAGTGGACTTGGATCCTCGAGCAGTAGAGTTTGCTGCAGTGTCCAGGGATTCTGCTGAGGGGGCCGGGATGTCGGTGGAGAGGGCTGCATAGCGGTTTGCCAGACTCAGGACATGGGCCACGGCGCAGGATGGCTCCTCGGAATCCGCGGGCTCGTTATTCGGAACCGGGCGCTATTGTATTAAAAAATGACGTGTTCAAAATCCCTTATAAAGATGACCATGATTCAGGAAGTTAAATTCAAAAAGGTTTATTTCCCTAATACAAAAAGAATCTAAAACAGCTGTTCGGACCAAAAGTAACTATCCCTTATTCTCTATATAAAATATAAAAGTATGATTTTGGTGGGCGCTCCACGCAAATCACACTCCTGTCCCTGGCCGGTCTAGACTAACACAAGCATGAGGTTATTATAAGTAAATGTGCATGAAGAAGAAGGGGGCGTGTCGTATCAGTCAGCTCTTGGTCCAGGGTCCGGCCTCCATCAGGTCTTCTCCGTCTCGCCAGACCTAAACAGAAATCATTCACGCACTACCCCTCCCTAATTCTATCGATTTATTAGTTCCTTTGAGATAAGGCAGAGGGATCTCAAGGCTTCTCCTCCAGATTCTGGACTCCATCTCCTTCTTTCACAACTTGAAAGGATTAGCAGAATCCCCCCAGATTAACTATCATTAACTCACCCATGCACTTTGGACAAAATGGGACAAGGGGAGTTGGGCAATACAAGGTCTTTCTTTTTGCTTGGAGACAGACAGAGTTCAATTTCAGGTCAATCTAATTCACATCGCCTTTTAGCCTATATTTAATACAACAGTCCCCTCTTTTGGCCGCTATTAAAAAAGGCCACACATTTCAATAACCTTCCTCAGGCGACGGGACGGGGCAATCCTCAACCAATGCAAGCATTTGACCTCTCAGTCCAGGGTTAACAGCGGTGTCTATAGCTTTAACACAAAGAGAACGTATACAAGGTATACAGCAGCATCCTACAACCATTATTATTGCAAAGATGGCCGCAAGGCTTGTGATAACAGACAAAATTACATGCTTCCACTTCCCCAAGATGCTGTCCAGCCACGCCTCCATTGAGTGAGTGGAAACAGGTGTAATTGCTTTTCCTGTGGGAAAACATAGGGGGCTGAATTTCTGAATCCAATTCTGGAAACAATACTTCAAACATTGAACAGTTGCTAGGGACTGTCTTTGTCTCCTCAGTCAGGTCCTTTTCTTGCCAAAACAACTTTATCATACAATTATAACCATCTACATCTTCTGGGAAAAGTGGAGCAGGGGCTGTATACAAAGTGGGACGTGCAGTGGAACACACAACACAATCGTCAAAGCCAGCAGCCGCTGACATGTGCTCCACTGTCCACAACCAAGCGTTTCTATCCCCATATCCAGTTGCTTGTTTTAACAATTCAGAAACAGTCCAGTCAGCCGTCACCTGTACGTTCTGTTTGTCCTGCCATACTTCACTATCTATGGCCTCCTTGTCTAGCTCCTTGTCCTCGGGTAGGGCAATTGAAATCCATTGTCTAATGTCTCCTGGATAATGTCCAATAACGTAAGTCCCATTCACATCAATCCCACAATTTTTCACAGTGACTAGCACCGTTGTTTGTGAGTGGTCTGTAGTCAGAATCACTCGTCCCTTCAATTTGTGTTCATTATTATAACCCCAATCAGGACCTGTATTGGATATAACATACTCCCAAGCATCACAGGTGCAGTCCACCGATGCTCTAAAGCTTTTTCCATGTCTCTCATATTTACATGTTGACGGTGTGTAACACAGGTAGAGTGTGAAGTCAGGTCGAAAGGATAATGGAAAGATTGTTGCCATTGGTATGTGGGCTGTAATTGTCGCACCCACCGGGCATTTTACTGTCACAGTCGTAGGTAGGGAGTCTCTAACGCTGCCTTCTCCTATGGATCTTTTATTTCTGTCAGTCTTATTGGACCAAAGACTGGATTGTGTTACAAGTCTGGCCCTGTCTCTTAGCTGTGTGTTTTCTAACACTTCCCATGTTAAAATTCCCAGGACCACGACCAAACCAACTGCAGCGATAGCCCATAGGATGGCTCTCCCTCTTTTGGTCGTGGGCCAGGGCTCCCTGTCCCAAGGCAACATATTAAGAGCGAGTGTAAGCGTGTGTGTGAGTCCCTGTCCAACCCGTGAGCGTGGTTACGAGGGTGGGTCAGATGGTCTCGTATGAGAGAGATGAAACCACTTGTTCCCGTGTCCCTTCAGTTGAACAGCTTTGCGAGTGCGGGCCACCACTTCAAAGGGTCCGGTCCAGCGGGGCTCGTTCCACTTCCTTTTGAACACCTTCACACGGACCCAGGCAGGTGTATCCTCCGAGGCCTCCTTCTCGCAGAGGTCGAGACTTCCTTCAACCTGATGGGAAAAACTAGACAACATTTCTCTCAATTGTTCCCAGTACACCCGCACTGGGGGTGTTGGGGAGTCGTCTTTCGTGAAAGGCACCACCCTGTTTCCTGGTCCTGGCATAGGCCTCCCTGTTAACAGCTCGTATGGGGAGAAATGGTGAATGCGGTTAACAGAGTGCCTTGCTGACAACAGGGCAATAGGCAATGCCTGTAGCCAATTCAATTTACTCGTTGCCAGGATTTTAGAGAGTTTACTTTTCAAGGTCTGATTCATCCTTTCAACTCGGCCCTGGGATTGAGGATGGTAGACCGTTCCAAATTTATGTTTTAGCCCCAGATGTTTTTCTACCAATTGCAAGTGTTTGTTCCTGAAATGCGTCCCATTGTCAGACCTTATTAACTGGGGAAAGCCATGCGTTGGGATGTAATGCTGAATTAAGGCTTTGATTACAGAGGCAGCATCCTCTTTTGCAGCAGGATATGCCTCAGGCCATCCCGTAAAGGTGTCAGTGATGACCAACAGGTACCGCTTTCCTGCGCACCTGTTAATCATATCTGTGAAGTCCATCACAACATGTGCCCCAGGCCAAGCAGCAGGTGTGAATTTTCCTGGGGAAACAGCTGAGCAGGGCGATGGGTTATAATTCTGACATATTTGACAGGACCTAGTATAATCTTGGATCATGTTTGTCTTAAAGGGATGCCACCATTGTGACATATTCCTGAGCATCTGTACCTGACCCACATGGGCTAGCCCATGTGCCTCAGATAAAGCCGCTCGTGAGAGGTCCCCCATGGGCAGGGCGGGGCGGCCATCAGGGCCGTACCAGATGCCAGTATCTGGATCCTTCTTTGCCCGTTTTTGAACCCACATGGATATTTCTTCAGGAGCTGCTTTTGTTTGGGCTTCAGCTAAAACCTGAAGGGACAGATCGGGCAGGCAGTCTGCCAGGTCTGGCCCCTCGTCCCGTACCACAAACACTCCTGGAGTACTGACCTTGTAGTTGGCAGCTTTCTTTGCGGCCTCATCCGCCGCCTCGTTTCCCCTGGCCTCAAAGTTGTCTGACTTGGAGTGCCCTTGGCACTTGATGACGCTTACCTGTTTTGGAAGCTGGAGAGCGCTGTCCAGCCTCTCCACCAGGGCTCTATGTGTGATGGGTCGGCCTTTAGCAGTCAAGAAGCCGTTTCTTTTCCACTCGGAGAGGTTGAAATGGACAGCCTGAGTAGCATACGCAGAGTCGGAGTAAATATTTACAGATTTACCTTTAGCAAACTCCAAGGCGGCGCAGAGAGCCTCTAGTTCTGCCGCCTGCGCTGATGGTTTGTCAGTTAAAACACCGCTGTTTACTGTAACAAAATTTTCACCGTTAACACTGACAACTGCATATGCCGCTCTCAGGCTGCCATTCCTCTCTCTCCAGCAACACCCATCTGTGAAAAGCTGTAAGTCGGGGTCCTGAAGTGGGTCAGTCTGGAGGTCAGGTCGCACTTTCAGACTGTCTATTACCCTTACACTGCAGTCATGCGGCTCACCCTGTCTTGGCATGTGGTCAGCCATGTTAATGCCAAGAGGTGTAAAAGTTATGTGGGGCTGAGTGAGCACCTGTAAGAGCCGTGACTGTCTCAAAGGTGACATAGTGAATGCAGCTGAGGACACATATGCACAAACGCCATGATCAGTCAATATTTCTAAAGCATGCCCCATGACTAAATGTGCTGTTTTCTTAATCAAATGTCCCACTCCTGCAGCATACCTAGAACAGTCAACCTGTCTAGCCTCGATTGAATCCAATGGAACGCTAATATACTGTAAGATTTTTCTCTGGCCTCTGCACTTTTGATATAACACCCCGTTAGCTACCTGAGACTGCACTGTGGCATCTAAATAAAACGGGAGAGCATAATCTGGTGAAGCCAAATGAGCCGCAGAGGATAGGTCCTGTTTGAGTGAGATAAACTGTGCCTCACTATCTCTGTCCCAATTCAGTTTAGCCCTTGTGTTTCTCATGCCATGTTCATTAACTAAAGCTCTTAAAGGTTTAGTTTTGTCTGCAAAATCTGCCACATAGTGTCTGCTATAGCCTATCAGACCCAGGAAGGACAACATGTCCCCCACCATGGTGGGTCTGGGATATGACAAAATAGCATCTCTGTGCTCTGGAGACATATTTGTGGATCCTCCAGACACACTACGTCCCAGGAAGGTCACCGCAGGCCTGCAACATTGTAGCTTTTCCTTACTGACCTTAAATCCTTTTGAATGTAAGAAGACTATAGTGTCCCTAGTGGCTTGTAGACAGGCCTGCTCCGTTCTCGAGGCGAGGAGGAGATCGTCCACATACTGTAGGAGTACCACGCCCTCCGGAAGCACCAACTCTCTCAGCAGAGCGTTCAAAGTCTGATTAAAAATGCCCGGGGAGCATTTATGTCCCTGGGGAAGACGGGTGTAACGCAGTTTTTGGCCCCTGTGAGTAAATGAGAAGAAATCTCTGCTTTCCTCTGCCAGGGGAATACAGAAAAATGCATTAGCCAAATCCATAACAGTAAAATACTGGAGGTCTGGTGACAGTGATGACAGCATTGTATAAGGGTTTGGGACCGGGAGACACTGAGTTAATGTTAAATCATTTATTTTTCTCAAATCATGGACCATTCTATATTTATTCTGACCTGTTTTTGGCACAGCTAGAGTGGGCGTGTTCCACTCTGATTTTGATGGCTCGAGGACTCCCACTTTCGTAAGTCCCTCTATCACCTGTGAGATACCCTCGACAGCGTCTGGTTTGGCGGCATACTGCTTTATGCGAATCGGGCCTCCTGGCTTCATCTGTAAAGACACAGGAGGGAAAGAGGTGCACAACCCCACGTCCGTGGGACCTTGGGACCAAACTTCTGCAGGCACCTGTTTCAATATTTCATGCGTATCATCATGATCTGTCATGTGTCTACCATGATGTCTGGTCAATGTTTCGTGCTCCACTTCCCCTGTGTCTATCATATTTGCTTTTATCCTGTATGACTTATTTTCAATGCTGTACTGCACATGAGGGAGTTGGGTGTCAGACCAATCGTCAGCTTTTAGCAGTCTCTTTACCATTGGACCTAAAGCTCTAGCCTCGTGACCAGGGTGTACAGCCAAGGTGATGTGTGGGACAGCAGAGGAAGACATGTAATACCACTCACACTGTTCAGGAAGCAGCCGTGTATGGGCCGCCACACCCTCAGGCCCAATATAAATGTAATCTGATTCTAATGTCCACCTATCACTTTCAATTTGTTTGAATTGTTCTCTGTACATTAAGTCTTGGTCTCTGTCATAGAATAATGTCAAGTGGGCAGGGTCCAGTGGGAGGTGGTAGGAGGCCAAAGAATTTATCCAGGGTTTCCACTTGAAGAAGACGGAATGCACACCATTATTGTCCGTGGACTTGTTTTCTGGGTCCAGTCTCACCCAGTATATGTCTGCATACTGGTCTGGCATCTCTTCTCTCAGAAGCCAGCAGGAGTCCATCGATACACCGGTCACACATCTGTAAATTTGTCCCCCTGGAAAAGTCACTTGTAGACCATCCGGTCCACATAGAATTGACGCATTGGTTTTAGTCAATAAGTCTCTTCCCAGCAGGTTGACAGGTGTTTTAGGAGCATTTACAAAAGAATGCCACAGTGTCTGTGTTCCAATTTGTGTCTTTAAACGTTTAGTGAGTGGCAGTACCTCAGGTGTCCCAGAAAATCCAACCAGGGTGATGTGCTCCTCAGAGAGCAAGACAGGGCGTATCTTTGTATTGATGGTAGAGTAGGTGGCGCCAGTGTCCACCAGGGCCATCAGGTTGTCGTCCTCCACCCTTATGGGGAGCATAGGCTCTGCTGGTACCTTGTCCCCTGGATTTCCTAGGCAGCCCTAGTAAGATTTTTCATGTTCATACTCGCCCCAGTAGTTCCCATGCTGGAAATATTGTCCATCTCTCGGGGCCAGGTTGTCATTCGGAGCCGTCCATGGGGAGGGAGGGCCTGCGCGCTCTGGTCTGGGTCCCATGCCTCTCTGGGGGCCCCTCCCACGCACCATCTCAGGCGCTCCATGGTAGTAGGAGGCCTCTCCTTCAAAGGGGCAGTCCCTCGCCCAGTGACCGTGCCTGTAACAGAGGTGACACACATCCCTGCCCCCTTTCCAGCTTCCACCCCTTCTTCCTCCCCGGCCCCCACGCCCACCACCTCTGGCCCCTCCCCTTGTCCAGTCCTGTCGTGGTGGAGTGGGAAGTCCAGCAGGCATATTAGTCATCTGATTACTGGTTCCTTTTTTATTTTGTGTGGCTTTATTTCTCGCTTCACTAAGCTGTAACTTCAAAAGTTGACAAGTCATATCTTCAACACTCTTTCTTTCTTTAGTTTTATTTTCAACATATCGCTTAATGTGAAAGATTAAATTTGTTTTCCACTGTGCTGAATCCGGGTTAATATTATCTGGGTTGTCTTCAATCTTTGAGCGTATTGTTTCTGGTAAACCATTCAAAATAGCTGCTCTAAAAGGCATGACTTCACTGACCTTGTGAGGGTGTCTTCCTACTGTGTCCATCCACTTGGTCACACTCCTGTCATAAAATACAATTGGGTCCTCAGACTCCAGCCAAGTTAACTCACGAGGGGCAGAAGACAGCGGGGTTGGAAAGTTCTCCCTCAGTGCTTCATACCAGGCATTTGCATACTGGCCAAATCTGGAAGAATCACAAACATCAGCAGTACCAGCTTGTCTTTCAATAGCATCTCTCTCCCATGGTTTACTGCATGCTGCCATCACTGCCCGGACGTCACCCATCGCGACATCATGACCTGTAAACCATGTGTTCAGACTGGAAATCCAGTTTCCAGCTCCCTGACACAATGGAGGCATTTTGTCTTTTATAGTCTGCATGTCACTTACAGAAAAAGGATGGTACTCCCCAGCTGCGCCTCGTCCTGGTCTCAGAGGGAACATGGATTTTGTCTGAGACCTGGTTCTGCTTGCCACCGGTCTAGTTCCTCCAGGCTCCTGGTCTCCGTCATCACTACTGTCAGAAGAGAATTTAGCCCCTTTTTTAGCCTGTTTAGCTTTAAGTATTGGCTGGGCCATGGCACCGTCTCCCTTTTCATTTTCACTGTCCGTCCTAGTCATGGCTCTGCGTGCGGCTTTATTAATTAATTTTGCATTCTCCTGTCTAGCGGTCTCGTAATCATGGGTCCTACTTGGGGTTTCTTCTCCCTCAACTCTGTCTGTGGTGCATTCAGAGGTCGGTTTCCTAGCTCTAATATTTCTGAGAGAGTGCAGGAGCAGCTCCTGCACCTCTTGGATGGGTGGGGGTTGGTGAGGGGTGTGTGGGAGCTGTGGCGGGAGGCTGACAGCTGGATTTTGACTCGGATCTCTATTGTCCCCCACAGACTCCTGTTCTGTCCCTTCGTCAAATTCACTGTCTACAAAGTCATTGTCCCCTCTCTTTCCTACCGCCACTTCTCCTGAAAATGTATATTGTGGCAATATTAGATTTGGCTTACCTGGTTCTAAACCTAGAGAATATTTTGGTGGAGCCGTGGGTAGGGATGGGTATATATTACTCACCGGCATTGCTCCGTTTTCTGTTTCCTTGTCTTTACTTACCATCGGTAATTTTGCCAACGCCGTGGCAGCCAAAGCAAAATTATGTACCTTGGTCCTCAGTTTCTCAGCCTTTTTTAGTTCCTTCTTAATTTTCCTACACTCATTCCAACTCTTTCCCTGCTTTCCCTCAAGCTCTTTTAAATCCTGTTTTAGATTATTTTCCTCTTCCCGCAATATCCTAGCTAATGCGGACGCTGTCATATACTCAGGTATGACCCTTTTGTTCTGTATTTTTTCCCATGCTTTCACAGCCTTTCGTTTTGCCTTGTTCCTATATTTTTTATCCAGACCACTCAGAATCTGAGCCTCTATTTCTCTATATAGCTGCTCGATTGGAATGCCTGTCTCCATTTTTCGGGGGGGGCCCAAAATTCCCCCAGGTTCCAATGGGTTAAACCTAACTTGTGTGTTGACGCGTCCGTCAACCACGCTAGTCACAGCGGGCTTTCCTGTTTCTGGCAAGGCTTCTCAAAAAATCTTTACTTTTAATATATTCTCGCAGGGTTCTAGCTACTTAGACTCCTATTTTATTTAATTTTAACGTATTTTCGCAAGGCTCTCACTACTTTTTAGGCTTTTACTATTTTTACTTTTGAATTAGCTCCTCCGTGGACAAAACTTCTCTCCCCTTAATTTGTGTAGTCCAATATGCAGATTTTTAATTAGTCAAAAGGTATCTGCTTACCTTCAAATCAGCGGCCGCTTTGAGGAGAGATGCAGAGTCCAAGGGAGAGGTTGAAAGTCATCAAAGGGATCACGTCGAGGGTCACCAATTATTGTATTAAAAAATGACGTGTTCAAAATCCCTTATAAAGATGACCATGATTCAGGAAGTTAAATTCAAAAAGGTTTATTTCCCTAATACAAAAAGAATCTAAAACAGCTGTTCGGACCAAAAGTAACTATCCCTTATTCTCTATATAAAATATAAAAGTATGATTTTGGTGGGCGCTCCACGCAAATCACACTCCTGTCCCTGGTCCGGTCTAGACTAACACAAGCATGAGGTTATTATAAGTAAATGTGCATGAAGAAGAAGGGGGCGTGTCGTATCAGTCAGCTCTTGGTCCAGGGTCCGGCCTCCATCAGGTCTTCTCCGTCTCGCCAGACCTAAACAGAAATCATTCACGCACTACCCCTCCCTAATTCTATCGATTTATTAGTTCCTTTGAGATAAGGCAGAGGGATCTCAAGGCTTCTCCTCCAGATTCTGGACTCCATCTCCTTCTTTCACAACTTGAAAGGATTAGCAGAATCCCCCCAGATTAACTATCATTAACTCACCCATGCACTTTGGACAAAATGGGACAAGGGGAGTTGGGCAATACAAGGTCTTTCTTTTTGCTTGGAGACAGACAGAGTTCAATTTCAGGTCAATCTAATTCACATCGCCTTTTAGCCTATATTTAATACAACAGCGCTTAGGTGTAGAACAGGAGGGTCCGGAGCTGACGGATCTCTCCCACACGACAGTGTCACAATATGCAGCGCTCAGTGACATCAGCCGTGAGTGCTGCCCACCAGCGACTTCAAAAAGTTTGGACACTAGAGATTGTTTCTCATTCAACTCTGCGGTGAGACGAAGGACTTCTTTTCGTAGATCTGCAATGGTGGCACGGTCGCTCTCACGGAGCTCCAAGGTGAGGCGACTAATATTGTGCATGTTTGAGCCAATTTC
The DNA here is from genome assembly GCA_964034765.1 of Knipowitschia caucasica. Taxonomy (NCBI): domain Eukaryota; kingdom Metazoa; phylum Chordata; class Actinopteri; order Gobiiformes; family Gobiidae; genus Knipowitschia; species Knipowitschia caucasica. The sequence continues at coordinate 872,847 of OZ035833.1, forward strand.
ATTGTCACTTTCCATGTCCTCGTTAGCTTGTGTTAGCCTCTGTGCTACTAGTGGGTTTCAGTCGGGACTAAGCGCTATTTGCTGAAACCACTGAATTAATAAGATAAAACACTCAGATATATTAAAAAACTGAACAGTAAAAACGCGCTAAAAAGTTGTTAAAAGTTTACTAAAAAGGTGCACAGAGCAACCCTGCAGAACGGCCTGGGGAGCAACTATATTCTATACGTTGGCATCAGTCTTTTCTCACACTATTAACCACACTTATGATAGCGGCGTCCAGTGGCGAGAATAGCCCTGTTTGATGCAATATTATGTTAGAATATTGCATCAAACTCGTACTTTACGGCGTTTAAGGCGTGTTTTGATTACTTTTTTTGATACGAATGCCCACGCGGCCATATTTGTTTTGAACAGAATCCAGACTCCGTCTGAATGAATGAGATCTGTTGCGCAACATTATTCTGAACCACTTGATAATTGAATTGGATTGAGTACCTAGAGTACAATCTACATTTAAAGTGCACTTTACATTGAATACACACTTTACATTGAATACACAGTTATATTCACAATGTAATACTTGAATGAAGCTTCATATTTATTTTTTCTACTTTACTATGCTGTTCATATTGAATGTATTTGATGTACTGCTAGTCTTTTAGCTTTCAATCTACTATTTAAGTATTTATGTTGTACCTGTTTAAAGTACTGCTAACTCTGGTACTTACCTAATGGGGTATTTTTTTCCTGACTTGTGTTTTAGGTCAGGTTTTTTTTGTGTGTACCTCCTTTGACCCCTCTTCGATGGCGAGCTACCCAACCCCCGCTGTATCGTGGTAGGACACCTTTTGTTTTCCGAAACCTGGATATGTGAACTTTCCAAGAAATCTGGAACCTTTAATGAACTAAACTCTAACGAGGAATATTGAACTGTGAAACCAAGACCTGATGAACATTTGTTTTGTTTTTTGTCTTAAGATTTGGACTGACTCTTTGATTTTGCATTTGGGATGCATGAGGATACACTTTGTCTGGTTTTGGGCACTAAGGGGTCTTTGGAGATAAGTAGTTTGGAAGCATCCCTGGGCCGTTCCAGGTTGAATAATAGCATTGTGCCTCTGGGTCCCCGCAGTGTTTTGGGTCCCCATATGTCTGTGTGCATTCAGGTGGACGTCCCCATATGTCACCGTTTATATACACACAAACACACACGCACACGAGCAAAGTTGCCCTCAGTCTGCAGTTTTAGTTAAAGAAAGGATTTACTAAATAATTGCTTTGCAAAATGACACTCAACTTACGTTTAGGACGTAAATAAACCACACGGTTTACGGCAAATAATACAGTCGCTAACCCACGGGTGCAGCATGAAACATAACATCTGCAACATGGGACAATTACTTGAAAACACAGAGGGCTTCAACTTCTTCAGGGGACTTGCAAAGTACATCCTTACCGCGAATGTTGACCCGAAGAACGGCTGGATACAGCTTTCTCTTCACAGAATCCAGCACTAAAGTCCAGATAAATGTGGATTTTAGATCCCTTGAGGACAAGCTCCTTTTTCTCACGGGATAAACAAAGAATCTTGACTTTATCCTGGAAACGTAGAAACTTCACCAGTATGGGTCTCGGGACCGTGTTTGGGCCTTGCCTGGGGTGCGGTGAGCCTGTTCAATGAGTGGTGGAGTCGGGAAGTTATCAGCGCCAAAAAGTTGAATGATCAGACGTTCAATGAAGCCAAGAGTGTTTTGGCCTTCGGATCCGTCTGGAACGTGAAGGAAACGGAGATTTGATGAACGGCTCAGATTCTCTAAGTCCTCAGCCTTGTCCAGCAGGTACGTGTTTTGCTTCTCCAAGGTTGACACGCGCCTCTCCAGGTCAGATATTTGTGATGCGATCTGGGAAAACCCATCACATGGTGAAATTTGACCAATTTAAGATTCTGACACCATCTTAAAGCTGCTTTCAATCTCTTTTCAAATCTGTTTTTATAGCAGGTCTGTAACAAAAGTTATCATTATCTGAAGTCAGCATATTCACATGGTTTTATGAAACAGAATTCTGAGAAAAACAGGTTTAAAGTTAGACATTCTAAATAGAATCACCACAGTCACATATAACATGTTACATATGAATTACTCTGTTATGGCACTTATTTTAGTCACTATGTTGTAAAAGATAAAAAACAGTTACTTTGGCACCGATTAAACACACAACACTCAGTAATTAGATGAAAATCAAGAATGATTTCAAAATTCAATGAATTGAACTTGTTTTATGAAACTTTTCTAACTCTTCTTTTTTAGTGTCTTTCTCTCTATAAGTTACTGAACATTATATATGTATTAGACAAAGCCAGTATTATTCTATCCACGCAGTATAAAAATCCACAACCACCAAGCATTTTTAATGCATGGAGGAAATTAGGTACCCAAGCTTTAATTTCGTGAGCGCATAGGAGACACAGGGGAGACCTGCACTTGCAACAAGCTGGGGATTGTCTGAACCCGTGTCAATGGTTCTGTCCACGTATGGTTCTGTCTATGGTCCTGTCCAAGTGTCTATGATCCGCGTGTCAATGGTTCTGTCCACGTATGGTTCTGTCTATGGTCCTGTCCAAGTGTCTATGATCCGCGTGTCTGTGGTCCTGTCCGCATGTGTCTATGGTCCTGTCCGCATGTTTCTATGGACCTGTCCGCATGTGTCTATGGTGCTGTCCAAGTGTCTATGATCCGCGTGTCTGTGGTCCTGTCCGCATGTGTCTATGGTCCTATCTATGGTCCTGTCCGCATGTGTCTATGGTCCTATCTATGGTCCTGTCCGCATGTGTCTATGGTCCTGTCCGCATGTGTCTATGGTCCTGTCCGCATGTGTCTATGGTCCTGTCCGCATGTGTCTATGGTCCTGTCCGCATGTGTCTATGGTCCTGTCCGCATGTGTCTATGGTCCTGTCCGCATGTGTCTATGGTCCTGTCTGCATGTGTCTATGGTCCTGTCCGCATGTGTCTATGGTCCTGTCTGCATGTGTCTATGGTCCTGTCTATGGTCCTGTCCGCATGTGTCTATGGTCCTGTCTATGGTCCTGTCCAAGTGTCTATGATCCGCGTGTATGGGTTCTGTCCGCGTGTCTGTGGTCCTGTCCAAGTGTCTATGGTCCTGTCTATGGTCCTGTCCAAGTGTCTATGGTCCTGTCCGCATGTGTCTATGGTCCTGTCCGCATGTGTCTATGGTCCTGTCCGCATGTGTCTATGGTCCTGTCCGCGTGTCTATGGTCCTGTCCGCATGTCTATGGTCCTGTCTATGGTCCTGTCCGCATGTCTATGGTCCTGTCCGCATGTCTGTGGTCCTGTCCGCATGTGTCTATGGTCCTGTCTGCATGTCTATGGTCCTGTCTATGGTCCTGTCCGCATGTCTGTGGTCCTGTCCGCATGTGTCTATGGTCCTGTCTATGGTCCTGTCTATGGTCCTGTCTATGGTCCTGTCCGCATGTCTATGGTCCTGTCCGCATGTCTGTGGTCCTGTCCGCATGTGTCTATGGTCCTGTCTGCATGTCTATGGTCCTGTCTATGGTCCTGTCCGCATGTCTATGGTCCTGTCTATGGTCCTGTCCGCATGTGTCTATGGTCCTGTCTATGGTCCTGTCCACATGTGTCTATGGTCCTGTCTATGGTCCTGTCCGCATGTCTATGGTCCTGTCTATGGTCCTGTCCACATGTGTCTATGGTCCTGTCTATGGTCCTGTCCACATGTGTCTATGGTCCTGTCTATGGTCCTGTCTATGGTCCTGTCTATGGTCCTGTCTATGGTCCTGTCCACATGTGTCTATGGTCCTGTCTATGGTCCTGTCTGCATGTCTATGGTCCTGTCTATGGTCCTGTCTATGGTCCTGTCTATGGTCCTGTCTATGGTCCTGTCCACATGTCTATGGTCCTGTCTATGGTCCTGTCCGCATGTCTATGGTCCTGTCTATGGTCCTGTCCGCATGTCTATGGTCCTGTCTATGGTCCTGTCCGCATGTCTATGGTCCTGTCTATGGTCCTGCCCGCATGTCTATGGTCCTGTCTATGGTCCTGTCTATGGTCCTGTCTATGGTCCTGTCTATGGTCCTGTCTATGGTCCTGTCCACATGTCTATGGTCCGCGCTCGGAGCCCTGACAGCAGTGCGTTCACTGAGCTGTCAAAGCGGTCGCAGCTGCTCCCGGGGCCAGAGCGGAGGATGTAACGTAACGTTCAGTTTATCAAAACATATCACAATTTTAATGTATAAAACTAGTGAGTTTCACCGAGATATTTTCAGAAATTAAAGACAAGATGTTTATAATAATTATTTAATTAAAACACAATTTAGCCAAAAAAATGACACTCAACCTATTTTCACAATTTACTCGGAACGTGCCAGAGCGACATCCGACGGGTTTTCCCAGATTGCATCACATATGATCATGATTTGAGTCGACTCAACAATCCAGTTCAGCTGTTCCCCAAGAAGCTTGATTGAAGGTTTCATATAGTCAACAGATATTTGTAGATTTTCAAGTTTGGGGTCGATATGGGCCGTGATTTCATTCTAAAGCTGTTGCAAAGCGTTCAAAATGAAGGTGATTGAAGCTGCAGCTTGATCCATGGTGGTGGATGGTGCACTCAGACAGTGCTGCTGCGTCAGCCATCTTGAAAAGCTCTGGGTAAGGATGATCTTGTGAGATATGAAGCCAGAACTGTCAACTCGTAACCCCCACGTTAAAATAAAATGTATTAATTAATATAGGTGAGCTCATTTAACGAATGCACTTTTATTGTATGTAGTATAAATATATGTAAGATATGAAAATGTAGTGTAGTGCGGCTAGTCTCCAGATCAGAGTCTTGCCGTACTACACGAGTGGGGGATCTGCTTTTTATTTTGGGCACCAGCAGAGTTTGAAAACTTCTGCACAGATCCAACTAATTTGCCTCGAATCAGTCTTACAATCTAATAGGTAGTGAGTACGAAATCGGCCAGGGATACCCAAGATTTAAAAACACGACGCTGAAGTGATTGAGTTAAAGTTAACGTGGGTTTATTGACTACAAAAAATGAAAATAGAAAATATAACGAAAAGGGTTTTCTGGTCACATTAAGCAGAGGTTGTATATATATCATTTGAATCACACTCCAACAAGGAACAGTCTTACTTTGAGCAGCGTAGAGGGATGAAGAAAAGGTTTGGAGATGGATGGGCAGTCCACGTGTTCCTTTGTCCGGGCAGGAGGGAGACACGAAGCCAGCGGGTCCAGTCCAACTTTGATCCACGCATATACAACTCAGTCCGGGAATGCGTTGCGTGCGTAGGGTCCAGAGCCAGAAAAGAGGCTGATGGTGGAATAGTTCGTGATCTCAGACAGCAGTATCAGGGCTGTGCTCGCGGAGTGGAGAGGCCTCAGTGCGTTGCAGGCGCGGGTCGTAGTAGGAGACACGTACTCGCGGAACGCAGAAGGGAGGGTTGTTATAGTGATTACAGGGAGAACCAAGAGATCGTATCACTGCATTGTGTGTGTTTATATTGACTTCTAAAGGGGGCGCGTCCGTGACGTCATCCTTGTGCGCCTCCCTGGACATCCTTCACAACAGACATGTTATAATGGCAAAACGAAGGATTAATACAGACAATCATAACACATGTACAGACACACACCGCATTTACATTACTTGACAATGATAAACACGTGTAGGGCACAGTACAGATTATCGGAATACTGAATCCAGGAGTGCTGGTTTAAATTGTCCGTCCCGGGTGTGATAGTGTTCAGTGTCCACTGGGGGGCGCCATAGCGCCGTGGGTGAGTCACAGGTTGTCTCAGGGCCATGGAATGTCCGGGGGGTGAGAGCAGATTAGTGATCTCTGATCTCTGCCAGGCAGAAAGGCACAAAGATGTTTATTCTGGGGCTCGGTTTATTGCCCTGGTTGACACTTATGGTCTCGGTGACCGATGATGTCCTCTGGTTGACCTGGTCGTCCCTTAGATGTGCCTCAGGATGGGTCATGCTCAGGGGGGTATGTTTACATATCCTGGTTTGCTGGTCAACGTACGACTGGCTGTCCTTTAATTCACCTTACATGTATGTGCGTAAATGCTTTTCTTAAAGCATTACTGCGTATTACAACCAACAGTTAGCTAACTTGTAAGAATCTGGCAAATTCCAGAAAGAGTCCCACAAGCTCCACTTTGCAAATTACTTTATTTGCATATGTAGCAGTTACTTTTTACACTCATGTCACTTATAAACAGCAACCAGTGGTTTTCTCAGATGTAATAATGACCAGAAGCTCTCAGCTGAACCAGGAGCTCTCTGCTGGACCAGGAGCTCTCTGCTGGACCAGGAGCTCTCTGCTGAACCAGGAGCTCTCTGCTGGACCAGGAGCTCTCTGCTGGACCAGGAGCTCTCTGCAGTCCGTGTGGGGAAGTCAGTATGTTGTAAAGGTTCACACACGGTTCTATTGCAGGCTTGTTTTTTCACACTGTTATTGAAACAGCCGAACACACAACACGCTCTTCCAGGCATTATAGATATTACGTGACAATTCCATCGACAGCCACGGGACAAACAGCATCACGTAGCTACTTCCAGCGGGATTGCACCGCGGTAACGGCAGCACGGCTAGACTTCCGGGTTTAGCCTGGTCAGTCTGCACGAGGCAATTGCTTTCGTCTCGCTGTCTGTGGCCCGCCCCCTTCATTTGCATTTCTTTGCAAGACACGAGGAAAGAATAATGCGTCGTGAAATAATAAAACAGATCTTGTTGGTTCTCCACCGACTCCCACTGATGACTGCTGTCGTTGTGTCCTTGGGCAAGACACTTAACCCCACTTTGCCCAAAGCCCCCACTGAAAGATCAAGGCTATGCTCACACTCAGAGAGCAGCCGTCCTCCTGTGGACTCACCACCTGCAGAGGGTCAGTGAGGGGCTGGTGCTATGAGACTTGGGTGGCATCTCTGACTGCCACCCCCCTGACCCAGAAATGGATTAAAGGGTAGAAAATGGATGGATGGATGGATCTTGTTGGTTCGCCCCGCGGATGGGAATAATATTTCTAAATATAGTGTTGCTACACTTAATGGCAAAAATTGCAGTGGTCTGTTGGACTTGAACAAAAATGAACAATATTATTGTTGCTTAAGCTTATGTATCCATCTTCTCAGGTCATTTATTGATATGCAATTAAAAGGTGATTAATTGCGATTAATTAATTACAAGTCTTCTAATTAATTAGATTATTATTTTCAATCGAGTGCCAGCCCTAATTATACAGTGCCTTGCGAAAGTATTCGGCCCCCATTGAACCTTTCAACATTTGGCCACATTTCAGGCTTCAAACATAAAGATATATAAATTGAATTTTTGGTCAAGAATCAGAAACAAGTGGGACACAATCGTGAAGTGGAACGAAATTTATTGGATAATTTTAACTTTTTTAACAAATAAACTTAAAAGTGGGGCGTGCAATATTATTCGGCCCCTTGCGCTAATACTTTGTAGCGCCACCTTTTGCTGCAATTACAGCTGCAAGTCGCTTGGGGTATGTCTCTCAGTTTTGCACATCGAGAGACTGGAATTCTTGTCCATTCTTCCTTGCAAAACAGCTCGAGCTCAGTGAGGTTGGATGGAGAGCGTTTGTGAACAGCAGTCTTCAGCTCTTTCCACAGATTCTGGATTGGATTCAGGTCTGGACTTTGACTTGGCCATTCTAACACCTGGATACGTCTATTTGTGAACCATTCCATTGTAGATTTGGCTTTATGTTTTGGATCATTGTCCTGTTGGAAGATAAATCTCCGTCCCAGTCTCAGGTCTTTTGCAGACTCCAACAGGTTTTCTTCCAGAATGGTCCTGTATTTGGCTCCATCCATCTTCCCATCAATTTTAGCCATCTTCCCTGTCCCTGCTGAAGAAAAGCAGGCCCAAAGCATGATGCTGCCACCACCATGTTTGACAGTGGGGATGGTGTGTTCAGGGTGATGAGCTGTGTTGCTTTTACGCCAAACATATCGTTTTGCATTGTGGCAAAAAAGTTTGATTTTGGTTTCATCTGACCAGAGCACCTTCTTCCACATGTTTGGTGTGTCTCCCAGGTGGCTTGTGGCAAACTTTAAACAAGACTTTTTATGGATATCTTTGAGAAATGGCTTTCTTCTTGCCACTCTTCCATAAAGGCCAGATTTGTGCAGTGCACGACTGATTGTTGTCCTATGGACAGACTCTCCCACCTCAGCTGTAGTTATCTGCAGTTCATCCAGAGTGATCATGGGCCTCTTGGCTGCATCTCTGATCAGTCTTCTCCTTGAAGACTGATCGGCACGGTGGCTGAGTGGATAGCACTCTCGCCTCTCAGCAAGAAGGTCCTGGGTTCGAATCCCGGCCGGACCAGGGCCTTTCTGAGTGGAGTTTGCATGTTCTCCCCGTGTCTGCGTAGGTTTCCTCCGGGTACTCCGGTTTCCCCTACCACTAAAAATATGTACAATAGGTCTGGCATGCGCTTCCTGTTCGGCGACCCCGCTCCCATCTCTGTGTGGAGTGAGAGGACAAGTGCCCAAAAATAACAAATGTAAACCGCTTTGTGACTCTGGTCTGTGAAAGGCGGTATATAAATAAAGCTTACTTACTTACTTACTTACTTGTTTCAGATGAAAGTTTGGAGGGACGGCCGGGTCTTGGTAGATTTGCAGTGGTCTGATACTCCTTCCATTTCAATATAATTGCTTGCACAGTGCTCCTTGAGATGTTTAAAGCTTGGGAAATCTTTTTGTATCCAAATCCGGCTTTAAACTTGTCCACAACAGTATCTCGGACCTGCCTGGTGTGTTCCTTTGTCTTCATGGTTCTCTCTGTGCTTTAAACAGAACCCTGAGACTATCAAAGAGCAGGTGCATTTATACGGAGACTTGATTACACACAGGTGCATTCTATTTATCATCATCAGTCATTTAGGACAACATTGGATCATTCAAAGATCCTCACTGAACTTCTGGACTGAGTTTGCTGCACTGAAAGTAAAGGGGCCCAATAATATTGCACGCCCCACTTTTCAGTTTTTTATTTGTTAAAAAAGTTTAAATTATCCAATAAATGTTGTTCCACTTCACGATTGTGTCCCACTTGTTGTTGATTCATGACAAAAAATATTTTTTTTATATCTTTATGTTTGAAGCCTGAAATGTGGCGAAATGTTGAAAGGTTCAAGGGGGCCGAATACTTTCGCAAGGCACTGTATATATATCCCTTTTTTAAATAGTCTTTTGTATTTGTTTTTACAGTGTGTTTTTAAATTGTTTTAAATATTGAAACCAATGAAATGTGAATCACTTTTGAGTACATTGTATATTAGGGGCGGGAATCGATTAAATTGATTTTTTTTTTTTATTACTAATTCATTGCATGTGTTTAAAAAATGTATCGCGATTAATAACTGTTGGCGCAGCCATGGCCGTTAAAGAGTGGAATACCGGAGTAACAGGAACAACTTCAGTTTGGCTGCGTGCGTTCACACAGGTGTGTGAGCAGAGAGCCATTTGTTATCATTGTGCACCGGTGTGTAGCCACGCCCACACATGAAGTAGGTCACTAAGTCAATTGATTCATTCAACAATCGCGATTAAAACATGGCCAAAAATAGCAGTTTATTGTATTGTCAGCTTCTTATAATAACACACAGTTGTTTGAAAATGTTTAATTTAACAAAATATTTAAATAGAGTGCATAACTTCTGAAATGCAACACAACAATTATGTAATGTATTTATAAGACGAACCTACCAAGCAACCTCAGCAAAATTTACATACAAAAAAAAAGTGCAACAATATCATCTGTCTTCAGGATTATTTTATTTTATCCCTGAGTTTAAACCTCTTGAACAAATCTTCTGAAATGTAAGTGTAGGTGCATTTAGTTTAGCAGCTTATTATCCAGTCTTTCAAAAATAAAAAGAGACTGCAGTTAGCTAACAGCAAACGTGTTCCTTTTCACATTGAGCCAACTGCTGAGACGGACCAGTTAGTCATGTCTGATGAAGGCTGGTGTCACATCTTGTGGTGAGCATTGAAATCTCTCAGGAGCCAAAGCTGTGCAGTCTTCTCCATTCTTTCACAGACCAGTTTGTCTACATTCTGAACGTCCCGAGAGGTAGATCAGTCTCACAGGCAAGGAGTGGAAGTTTATGTCGGGGGATCAAAGGAGGCCGGTGTTCTGTGGAGCTGTTTGATTGGAGGCTAGATTAATTTATTTTATTTGGGGGTTTTGTACATTTTTCTATTGTTATTTTTTGCTGAAGTAATTTTTGTATTTTTTGGTAATTTAGATATTTTTGTAGATTATATTGGCTTTACTCCAGTTTGGTTTAGTTTTAGTTTAGTGGCACTTAATAAATAAAAAGGATAAAATGTATGGTGAGACTCACAATGTATCATAAAATGTTTGAGCAAGCCTCAGGAGCAGACCATCCGGGACTCGCGGTGGCTCATGGCCGTAAACAGACTCCCGGTGAGAGCCATAGTGTCCTGGAGCTGTTACGTAAAGACAAAATCATGCCCAATGCCAAACTGTAATAATGACGAGACTCTGGATCATCTGCTCATTCACTGTTACCGCTCAGAGGAAGTATGGACTCGTTACAGACTCTTGGACTCACCATCTCACTCAATTATCGATCCATCATATACAGACTATTTCAAGAAACTCTCCCCCCACAGCAGCAAGAACTTTTCCAACGCATCATCACAATATCTACAGTACGACTCTGGAAAACAGACAGAAATGACCATAACACAAACTTTCGTTGACAGTAATACAACACGTGGCTTGGCTCTATCTCATAAATAAAGCCAGACAACGTTGTCAAAGGGCGCATTGGCGACGTGTCTGGATTCACCAGACAGTCCGTAGACGTTCGGAGTTTGGTGAGTTTCACCATTTGCTCCAGGAGCTGCGCTCGGATGAGGGTCGCTTTCAGCGGTACTTCCGTCTCTCCCTGGCCCAGTTTGACGACCTACTGACCCGCATCGGCGCTCGCATCTCCTACCAGGACACCAACTACAGGCGCTCTATTCCAGCTGGAGAGCGCCTGTCCATCTGTCTGCGGTTAGTATTTTTTACCCCATTATTCTGAATTCCTAAATACTTACAAAGTGTGCCATTTTTCAACCTATCCACATTTTATTAGCTCAGAAAACAGTATAGGCAACAATATGGTGTCTATGGTTACTCTCTATGATGTTTACTGTCTACTAGTTAAACGTGTTTTATCCTACATGGGTGTTGTCACCTAAGGCTGTGCTTTTTACTAAATTAATAGTAAATATCAAGACTGTAATTTTTATCATTATGTAATTTTATTTAATATGTACAGGACCATTGCAGGGAGCTTCAGAGTGGGCATTTAAAACAGTTAAAACAGAATTGAAAGTTTTGAAAGTTGAAAGGTTCAAGGGGGCCGAATACTTTCGCAAGGTACTGTATGTGTGTCTATGTACATACTGTACATTCTGTACTTCTTCAGCACACAGCTTAATGTGAACTTGTGGGTGTGACTGAAAAACCGGCAAAACCTGACAACCTCACAGAAGATTCTGAAGATTCCTGTGTGCGATGCAGCATTATCAGTGGGGACGAAGCAGAGGAACAGACAGGAGCCTTATGCACAAAGATACAGCCAGCTATAACAATCATGAAGACCTTTGTGAAGCACCTGCTTCTAATGTGTCTCTTCATCCACTCAGGTAAAAGTAACACTGCTTTGTTCTCAATAATCAGCTTTTGTATTGCATTGCTTTTATTAATTTAAATATTTGTTCTGCTCCTACAGCTGAGGCCCTTCAATGCATGATTTGCACAGGTTACTCAATATGTGATCAAAGTTCACAAAATTGCTCAAGTGAATTTTGCTTCTCACGTCTTACAGGTAAAAAATTCTGTAAATACATGTTCATTTTTAGTTGTTATTTTATCAATCATTAATTGTTTATTGATGAATCGAGTATTTGGAATTTTGATTGCATGCGTTTTATTTGGTATATTTTAACTTGTATTGAACAGTACTATCATCGACCAATATCAAGCAGACGGCTTCGAAACACTGCGTTGAAGTGTGTATCAAAACAAGCCGGTCATGTGACAAATGTCAGAGTCTCGGACTCTGCAGCCACTGCTTCGCTTTGCGTATCAACTGTGTCAGTGTGTCGAAGCATTGCATTGGCTCAATACGTTTCCCAGATTTGCTTTGGTTCAGAGCCTTAAGGGCCGTTGTAGTTTCAATGCAAAGTCAAGGACAGTCTATGGTTTTGATGCACCTCCTTGGTTTGAGAGCTTTTAGTGGATAGCATAGACTGTCGCGGATAGATGCTAACTAGCCACAATATAAATGATGCATCAATAACTCTTCACAATTTTGGGTAGTAATGAGACAGAGTGTTGTACAGTGTTGGTGATTTTGGTGACACATTTTGGCGACAAGTGGAAAACAGAGATCCATGGTTTAGAACTAAGTCCGTTAATATTTTCAGCAATAGTTCGGAGAGAATGAGTGTGTGTTTGTGAGTGCGAATGTGGGACAACGGATGCAAATCAGCCCATGGCTACCATCTGGAGTGATGTGTTCATGAACATGTACTGTCCCAACTAAATCAACAATCAATAAATATATAAATTAGGGCTGTCAAACGATTAAACATTTAGTTGATTAATCGCATAGTAATGGTGAGTTAAGTCACGATTAATCTACTAATCTACTAGACCAAATGTACTTAAATCTGTTTGCTTTGCTCACAACCTTTTACTTTGGGCACAACCAAAATGAGCTGTTAATGAAAGGGGTAAAATTTACGTACCCCAGCTTTAATTCAGCGAGTTTAGTTTAAGGAGGAGACACAGACACTTCCGCGGTATAATTGCACGGACAGTTTACGCACAGGTTTTAAAGATGCTGTAGTTCTGTGCGTGTATGGTCTGACCGCGGCGCCGTTCACTCTGGTTCGCTAACAACAACCAGAGCGGCCGCAGCTGCCCCCGGTGTGTGCCCGGGAGGCGGACTTCAGTTCACAGCAAACAGCCCTGCGGTCAGGCGTGTGTTCTTTTAAAACTTGAATTCCCAGAGACCTGCTCTGTGGCATCTCACACACATGTGTGTGCGCGGCGTTCTGAGTGATATTATTATAAATGGGCGGGTCATTCGGACATGCTTTAATTTTTTTTAATGCGTTAATGAAAAACCCAATAATTTTGACAGCCCTAAAATGAATAGAATCAATTTCTATGGTTGTCTCAAATGAATTTTACAATTAAGCGTTGAAGTGTATGGTGAAATTGTGCTGTGACCTCAAGTATTTGGAATCATGCTTTCTCTTCAAATGTTTGTGCATCACCGAGGTGCTGCCGTGAAACGCAATGTCTGCTTTGCAAACATTACAAGTAATCTTTTTATTTGCCATATCCAGACTGAACTGTTGAACTGTTGATCGCCGCCATTTCGGTTAACGTTTTCGTTCGACATAGACGCTCTTACGCATGTGCAACTCTCGGCAGAGATTGTGAGACTGAGGATGCCTCACTCTGTTGAAAAAACACATCTGGCGACAATCTCTATTGATTTTTGTCAACAACGTCAACTAATTGTTGCAGCCCTATATATATATATATATATATATATATATATATATTTTTTTTTTATTACGTGTGTCAATTTTTTTTTTTTATTACTTAGTGCCCTTTTAAGGTCCTGCTGAAAGCTAAGAAGTGCACTCTTCGATCTGGGGACAAGGAGTAGCTAAGAGACGTGCAGAAGTGGCTAAGAACAACAGTGATTCAGGCCAGGGCTCGCTAAAGGGGAAAAAGGAAGAGTAGTTGAACAGACAAACATCTCTTGATCTTTCCTCCACTGGTGGTTTATTGCTAGTTCGAGAAACTTCCGATAATGTTTCCTAAATTAAGTATACTGGTAGATTTGAAGGTGCACTGCTTTACATATCAAAAAAATATGACGAACACAATGGTCAAAATTAAAGGTATATAGGAGGATTTTCTACTTCCGGGTGGATCATCAAGACTATTGGTCCTCCCAATTGTCAATCATTCTGGTGATACGTGCTCGTCCAATAAGACCAGAGAGTTTTGCTCAAAAAGTGAAGGAGGCAATTCTTTCCTAAAATGTGGGAAAATCCTCAAATATACCTTTAACTCAATGTTTTGTTGTGCCATTGTTACCTTTTCAGTCTTTTATAAAGGATCTAACTGAAAAGTACACAGTTGCAGAAAGTTGCAGATTGCCAACTGGTGTGCTCCCCGTAATCGGCTGGCTGTCCCACTTCCAATTATACAGGCAGTGTGAGCAATCTCGTGTGAATGAAACAAATGTCCCAAAAGTGCTGATCTGAATGAGACAGTTACTTGTGCAAAATGGGCGTGTTTATTAAATAGGGACTTCAATCGGCTGTCACTATGTATTTTGTATTTTCATAGGCAGAGGGACATTCTGTTTCCCTAATGTTGGACAAAATATGACCAAATATAACATTATATTGTAAATCATTGAAAAATAAGTCAAATCGTGTGATTGTGGTGAATCTCAAAGATGTCAGGATCCTCCTCGTCTTCCTCACACATTTCAGTACAACGTAGGCCTAGATGTAGATGATTTTATTGGTTTGAAGAACAGCTTCAGGTAAAACCGGTCTCTGCAGAACCATATTTGGTGTTGGATTTAGCTTGAGCACAATAGCACTGTATATAAGCACTTTAACAATAGCACTGTATATAAGCACTTTAACAACAGCACTGTATATAAGCACTTTAATAATAGGACTGTATATGCGCACTTTAACAATAGCACTGTATATAAGCACTTTAATAATAGGACTGTATATGCGCACTTTAACAATAGCACTGTATATGCGCACTTTAACAATAGCACTGTATATAAGCACTTTAACAACAGCACTGTATATAAGCACTTTAACAACAGCACTGGTATATAAGCACTTTAACAATAGCACTGTATATAAGCACTTTAACAACAGCACTGTATATAAGCACTTTAACAACAGCACTGTATATAAGCACTTTAACAACAGCACTGTATATAAGCACTTTAACAACAGCACTGTATATGCGCACTTTCACTGTATATAAGCACTTTAACAATAGCACTGTATATAAGCACTTTAACAACAGCACTGTATATAAGCACTTTAACAATAGCACTGTATATAAGCACTTTAACAATAGCACTGTATATAAGCACTTTAACAACAGCACTGTATATAAGCATTTTAAAAACAGCACTGTATATAAGCACTTTAACAATAGCACTGTATATAAGCACTTTAACAACAGCACTGTATATAAGCACTTTAACAACAGCACTGTATATAAGCATTTTAACAACAGCACTGTATATAAGCACTTTAACAATGGCACTGTATATAAGCACTTTAACAACAGCACTGTATATAAGCACTTTAACAATAGCACTGTATATAAGCACTTTAACAATAGCACTGTATATAAGCACTTTAACAATAGCACTGTATATAAGCACTTTAACAACAGCACTGTATATAAGCACTTTAACAATAGCACTGTATATAAGCACTTTAACAATAGCACTGTATATAAGCACTTTAACAATAGCACTGTATATAAGCACTTTAACAATAGCACTGTATATAAGCACTTTAAAAATAGCACTGTATATAAGCACTTTAACAATAGCACTGTATATAAGCACTTTAACAATAGCACTGTATGTAAGCACTTTAACAACAGCACTGTATATAATCACTTTAAAAACAGCACTGTATATAAGCACTTTAACAATAGCACTGTATATAAGCACTTTAACAATAGCACTGTATATAAGCACTTTAACAATAGCACTGTATATAAGCACTTTAACAATAGCACTGTATATAAGCACTTTAACAACAGCACTGTATATAAGCGCTTTAACAATAGCACTGTATATAAGCGCTTTAACAATAGCACTGTATATAAGCACTTTAACAATAGCACTGTATATAAGCACTTTAACAATAGCACTGTGTATAAGCACTTTAACAACAGCACTGTATATAAGCACTTTAACAACAGCACTGTATATAAGCACTTTAACAATAGCACTGTATATAAGCACTTTAACAATAGCACTGTATATAAGCACTTTAACAACAGCACTGTATATAAGCACTTTAACAACAGCACTGTATATAAGCACTTTAACAACAGCACTGTATATAAGCACTTTAACAATAGCACTGTATATAAGCACTTTAACAACAGCACTGTATATGCGCACTTTCACTGTATATAAGCACTTTAACAATAGCACTGTATATAAGCGCTTTAACAATAGCACTGTATATAAGCACTTTAACAATAGCACTGTATATTCGCACTTTAACAACAGCACTGTATATAAGCACTTTAACAATAGCACTGTATATAAGCACTTTAACAATAGCACTGTATATAAGCGCTTTAACAATAGCACTGTATATAAGCACTTTAACAATAGCACTGTATATTCGCACTTTAACAACAGCACTGTATATAAGCACTTTAACAATAGCACTGTATATAAGCACTTTAACAATAGCACTGTATATAAGCACTTTAACAATAGCACTGTATATAAGCACTTTCACTGCATATAAGCACTTTAACAACAGCACTGTATATAAGCACTTTAACAATAGCACTGTATATAAGCACTTTAACAATAGCACTGTATATAAGCACTTTAACAATAGCACTATATATAAGCACTTTCACAATAGCACTGTATATAAGCACTTTAACAATAGCACTGTATATAAGCACTTTAACAACAGCACTGTATATAAGCACATTAACAATAGCACTGTATATAAGCACTTTAACAATAGCACTGTATATAAGCACTTTAACAATAGCACTGTATATAAGCACTTTAACAATAGCACTGTATATGCGCACTTTAACAATAGCACTGTATATAAGCACATTAACAATAGCACTGTATATAAGCACTTTAACAATAGCACTGTATATGCGCACTTTAACAATAGCACTGTATATAAGCACTTTAACAATAGCACTGTATATAAGCACTTTAACAACAGCACTGTATATGCGCACTTTAACAATAGCACTGTATATAAGCACTTTAACAATAGCACTGTATATAAGCACTTTAACAACAGCACTGTATATAAGCACTTTAACAACAGCACTGTATATAAGCACTTTAACAATAGCACTGTATATAAGCACTTTAACAACAGCACTGTATATAAGCACTTTAACAACAGCACTGTATATAAGCACTTTAACAATAGCACTGTATATAAGCACTTTAACAATAGCACTGTATATAAGCACTTTAACAACAGCACTGTATATAAGCACATTAACAATAGCAATGTATATAAGCACTTTAACGCAAGAAGCACAGAGGAGAATAAAGCACCTTAAAATATAATATCTACATATTTAATATGTCCCAAACAAAATAGCCATCCATAAAACCCATACCCTCCTAAAAACCCTCTACCTTGCCACTCCAAACTGGGCAGACATTTATTCTTGCGTCATAGAAAACGGGTTTACTTATACGCGTTTTTCACCGTTTCATCTCCCCCCACACATTCATAAAAAGCGGTTGCCGCCTCTTCCTTCCTATATATCCGATAAAGGGGAACAAAGAAGCTGCGGGGATGAACACCACCCCAACCACTTCAATAAATAATAACCACATCATTTAAGTGCGCAGTGAAAGTATTCAAATAAAATAAATTTTCATTATCCCTTCCTCCCCCTTCGCCTTCCATCCTCAATCCTATCTCTAAGACATCCACCGACCACATTTAAATTTTTTGTTGGGTGATTCAGATCCCCTCTGCTGATGAGAATGTGGTTCATCTCCTTGGTCTTTCTGTTGATGAGGAGGTGGTTCATTCCTTGGTCTTTGTTGATGAGGAGGTGGTTCTTCCTCTTGGTCATCTGTTGATGAGGATGTGGATTCTTCTCCTTGGTCTTCTGGTGGATGATGAGGTGGTTCATCTCCTTGTCTTCTGTGATGAGGAGGTGTTCATCTCTTGTTCTTCTGTGAGGAGCAGGTGGTTCATCTCCTTGGTCTTCTGTTGGATGAGGAGGTGGTTCTTCCTGGTCTTCTGTGATGAGGAGGTGTTCATCTCCTTGGGTCTGCTGTTGATGAGGAGGTGGTCATTCTTGGTCCTTCTGTTGTGAGGAGGTGGTTCATCTTCCTTGGTCTACTGGTTGCTGAGGAGTGGTTCATCACCTTGGTCTTCTGTTGATGAGGAGGGTGGTTCACCTCATTGGTCTTTGTTGATGAGGAGGTGGTTCATCTCCTTGGTCTTTCTCGTCCTCAAAGTCCTGTATAACTCCTCTGCATACTCTGTGTCATCGTTCTCGGAGCTGAGTCCGATGATGGCAGAGTCGTTGAGGAATTCCCTGGCGGGACAAAACCCGACCGTGTAGTGTCTGAATTCCCTGGGGGGCCCCCACACTGCAGGTCAGGACCTCAGACTCAATAGTCCCTGGTTCTCAAAACTGGGGTTGTCTGTCGAGGTAGTCAGGATCCATGGGACAGGTGGTCTCTCTCTTGTCTCTCTCTGGGTCTCTCTATGGTCTCTCTCTGGTGTCTCTGGTCTCTGTCTCTCTCTGGTTCTCTCTCTGGTCTCTCTCGTGGTCTCTCTCTGGTCTCTCTCAGGTCTCTCTTTGGTCTCTCTCTGGTCTCTCTTGGTCTCTCTCTGGTCATCTCTCACAGGGTCTCTCTCTGGTCTCTCTATGGTCTCATCTTGGTCTCTCTCTGGTCTCTCTTGGTCTCTCTCTGGTCTCTCTCGTGGTCTCTCTCTGGTCTCTACCTTGGTCTCTCTCTTGGTATCTCTCTGGTCTCTCTCTGGTCTCTCTCTGGTCTCATCTCAGGTCTCTCTTGGTCTCTCTCCCTGGTCTCTCTCTGGTCTCTCTGAGTCTATCTCGTCTGGATCTCTTGGTCTCTTCTCTGGCCTCTCTCTGGTCTCTCTCTGGTCTATCCCTGGTCTCTCTCTGTCTCTCCCTGATCTCTCTCTGGTATCTCTCTGGCCTCTCTCTGGTCTCTCTCTGGTATCTCTCTTGTCTCTCCCTGGGTCTCTCTGAGTCTCCTCTCGGTCTCTCTCTGGTCCATCTCTGGTCTCTCTCGGTCTCCTCCTTGGTCTCTCTCTGGTCTCTCCCTGGTCTCTCTTGGTCTCTCCCTCGTCTCTCTGGTATCTCTGCTGGTCTCTCTCTGGCCTCTCTCTGGTCTCTCTCTGGTATTCTCTGAGTCTCTCCATGGTCTCTCTCTGGATCTCGCTTGGTAACTCTTGGTCTCTCTCTGGTCTCATTGGTTCTCTCTCTCTTCTCTGGTCTCTCTTATCTCTCTGGTCTCTCCCTGGTCTCTCTCTGGTCTCTCTCTAGTCTCTCCCTGGTCTCTCTTGGTCTCTCTCTGGTCTCTTGGTTCTCTGTCTGGGCTCTCTGTCGGTTCTCTCTCTGGTTTTCCCTGGTCTCTCTTTGGTCTCTCTCTGGCACCCTGGGTCTTCTCTTGGCTCTCCCTGGTCTCTCTTGGTCCTCCCTGGCTTCTATATGGTATCTCTCTTGTCTCTCTCTGGTCTCTCTCTGGCCTCTCTCTGGTATATCTTGGTCCTCTCCCTGTCTCCTCATATGGTCTCTCCCTGATCTCTCTCTTGTATCTCTCTGGACTCTCTCTGTCTCTCTCTGGTCTCTCTCTGGGTCTCTCTTGGTATCTCAATGTCTCTCCTGGTCTCTCTTGGGTCTCTTGGTCTCCTCTGGTCCTCTTGGTCTCTCTGGTCTCTCTCTGGTCTCACTCTGGTCTCTCTCGGTCTCTCCCTGGTCTCTCTCTTGGTAATCTCCATGGTCTCTCCCTGGTCTCTCTCTGGTCTCTCTTCTGGTCTCTCTGGTCTCTCTACTGTGTCTCTCTCTGGGTTTCTCCCTGGTCTCTCCCTGGTCTCTCTCTGGTCTCTCCCTGGTCTCTCTCTGGGACTCTCTCTGGTCTCTCCTGGTCTCTCTTGGTCTCTCCCTGTTCTCTCTGGTCTCTCTCTGGTCTTCTCTGGTCCTTCTTCCCCCGGTCTCTCTCTGGCCTCTCTCTGGTCTCTCCCTGTCTCTCTTGGTCACTCTCTGGTCTCTCTCTGGTCTCTCCCTGGTCTCTCTCTGGTCTCTCTCTGGTCTCTCTATGGTCTCTCCCTGGTCTCTCTTGGTCTTCTCTCTCTGTCTATCTCTGGTCTCTCCTGGTCTCTCTCTCGGATCTCTCTCTGTCTATCCCTGGACTCTCCTGGTCTTTCTCTGGTCTCTCCCTGGTTCTCTCTCAGGTCTCTCTCTGGTCTCTCCCTGGTCTCTCCTGGTCTCTCTCTGGTCCTCTCCCTGGTCTTCTCTTGGTCTCTCTCTGGGTCTCTGTAGGCTCTCCCTTGTCTTCTCTCTGGTCTCTCTCTGGCCCTCTCTCCTGGTCTCTCTCTGGGTTGGTTGGAGGAGGCGGGTTGATGCACGAAATGAAAAGCTTCCTTCTTGGAGAATTATCAGGCTTGCTGAAGGGTGAGGATTGACAGCTCCTGTTGCGGCTGGACTCTATCGGACTCGAATGGTGACTGGGACTGGACTCAAATGGACTTGAATGGGACTCGAATGGACTGGACTGGACTGGACTGGACTTGAATGGACTAGAATGGACGGGACCTGGATAGGGTGGACTAGACTGGACTCAGACTAAGAAACCTGATACAAATAAAGCCATGATACAACCAGATACCACCTCAGATTTGGAACAGTCTCAGACTCAGAGAAGTCGCTTCATGGTCTCAGAGTTGGAACGTCTCCAGACACAGAGATGTCGCTTCCTGTCTCAGAGTTGAACAGTCTTCAGAATCAGAGATGTCGCTTCATGGTCCTCAGAGTTGGAACAGTCTCAGACTCAGAGGAAGTCGCTTCAATGGTCTCAGAGTTGGAAACTTCTCAGACTCAGAGAAGTTCGACTCATGGTCTCAGAGTTAGAACAGTGTTCATGACTCCAGAGAGTCGCTTCATGGTGTCAGAGTTGGAACAGTCTCAGACTCAGAGAAGATCGCCTTCATGGTCTCAGAGTTGGAACAGACTCAGACTAGAGAAGTCGATTCATGGTTCAGAGTTGGAACAGTTCGACTCAGAGAAGTCGCTTCATGGTCTCAGATTGGACCAGTCTCAGCACCAGAGAAGTCGCTTCATGTCTAAGAGTTAGGAAACAGTGTCAGACTCAGAGAAGTCCGCTTCATGGTCTCAGAGTTGGAACAGTCTCAGACTAGAGCGGTCGCTTCATGGTCTCAGAGTTGGAACAGTCTGACTCAGAGAAGTCGCTTCCTGGTCTCGAGTTAGAACAGTGTCAGACTCAGAGAAGTCGTTCATGGTCTCAGAGTGAAGAACAGTCTCAGATCAGGAGAAGTCGCTTCATGGTCTCAGAGGTTTAGAACGCTCAGCACTCAGAGAAGTCGCTTCATGGTCTCAGACGTGTAGAACAGTGTCAGACTCAGGAAGTCGCTTCGATGGGTCTCAGAGTTGGACCGTCTCAAGACTCAGAGAAGTCGCTTCATGGTTCAGAGTTAGAACAGTTCAGACTCAGAGAAGTAGCTTATGGTCTCAGAGTTGGACACAGTCTCAGACTTCAGAGAAGTCGTTCATGGTCTCAGAGTTCGAACAGTGGTCAGACTCTAGAAGTCGCTTCATGGTCTCAGAGTTAGACCAGTCTCAGACTCAGAGAAGTGCTCATGGTATCAGCTTGTTGGAACAGTCTCAGACTCAGAGAAGGTCGCTTCATGGTCTCCAGGTTTAGTAAACAGTTCTCAGAATCAGTGAGAAGTCGCTTATGCTCTCAGAGTTAGAACAGTCTCAGACTCAGAAATGTCGCTTCATGGTCTAGAGTTGGAACCGTCTCAGACTCAGAGAAGTCGCTACATGGTTATCAGAGTTAGACGTCTTCAGACTCAGAGAAGTCGCTTCATGGTCTCAGAGTTGGGACCAGTCTCAGATCAGAGAAGTCGCTTCATGGTCTCAGAGTTCGAACGTCTCAGACGCGAGAAGTCGCTCATGGTCTCAGAGTTGGGAACAGTCTCAGACTCAGAGAAGTCGCTTCTGGTCTCAGAGTTGGAACAGTCTCAGATTCAGAGAAGTCGATTCATGGTTCAGAGTTAGAAACAGTCTCAGACTCAGAGAAGTCGCTTCATGGTCTCAGGAGTTGGAACATTCTCAGAACACAGTTGATTCCTGAACTTGTACTCACAATGTTCATTTATTGAAATATGTGAAATCATTGTATCATTGAACATTGCAAGTGGACTGGACTGGGCTGGGGACTGGACTGGGACTAGACTGGGCTGGACTTGGCTGGGCAGGACTGGACTCGTGGGGCTGGCAGGACTGAACTGGGGCTGGACTGGACTGGCTGGGCTGGACTTGGCACTACACACCAAACACATGCCTCAGTATGATGTGTGTGTGGATGCGATTGTGTTGATATTGACTCTGTTAGAACCGGGGCCGAGCCATATAAAAAAGTACCATGGAGCGGCTGAGGGCGAGTTGGTGAGAACACCATCAAACCCGGGGCCCAGGAAGAGTCCGTGTCTCTCTCTGTTGTTTATTGATTCTAGTTTCTTTGATGATTTTAATGTATCTTGTTTGGTTTTGAGTTGTCTTTCTGTATGAACTGTGCTACACAATTAACCCTTGCCTCAGGCCCTTCTGCTCCGCCACTGAGAGAGGTCAGAGACCGGACCAAGTACTCTGTCCCTCTCTCCTGGTCTCTCCTCTGGTCTCTCCACTGTCTTTCCATGGTCTCTCTCTGGTCTCTCTCTGGTCTCTCCTGCGTCTTTCCTGGTCATCTCTTGGTCTCTCTCTGGTCTCTCTCTGGTCTCTCCTGTCTTTCCCTGTCCTCACTGGCCTCTCTCTGGTACTCTCTCTGAGTCTCTCCCTGGTCTTTCCCTGGTCTCTCTTTGGTCTCTCTCTCGGTCTCTCTTGGTCTCCCCTGGTCTTTCCTAGTCTCTTTTGGTCTCTCTCTGGTTTCTCCCTGGTCTCTCTTGGCTCTCTCTCTGGTCCACTTATGTCCTATCAGCATACTTTCCACAAATATAGGAATCTTCACTTGTTGCTCTCAGTGAGTGTGTGTGCGTGTGTGTATGTGTGTGTGTGGCCTTCTAATCAGTCCCTGTGTGTTACTGATGGACATTTGTG